>QOCX01003984.1:0-15916 GCA_005959815.1 Sarcophaga bullata | reverse complement strand
CGCAAAACTATATGTTGCTTATGCCTCTGTTTGTTTAGATGTTTGAATGTACGATTCAATATTATTTTACGAAGTCATGGTAGTCTAATAGGTAGTGTGTTGGCTTATTAGACATGAGGCTAACGGCCAAACCCCATGTCAGACATCTCCAACCTAATGAAACATGAAAAAATCTCCCTTCGGTGACTTCCTGCTTTCTGCAGACTGCTTTAAGTCACGCCAAATGATTGAGAAAGTTGTTCTTGGGTCTGACACTAATATTGATCGAGTAGTGTAGTGGCCGTAGTCTTCTTTGTAGTTTGTTGGCTTATTAAACGTAAGGCCGAGGTTTGAACTCCAACCGAAATGGGAAAAACTATATCCTCAACGACCTCCTCTCAACAGATTCCTAGCAAAAACTCTCAGAGTAGATAAAAAATCCTGAAAAAAATCTGTCATTCGGAGTCGACTTTAAACTGTAGGTCCCACCTCATGGGTAAAATTAAACATACACAAAATGGGTGTGCGAGAAGCTTGGTGTAACCTATTAATTAAAATTATGTTCGATCACTCTTGATGCGTTAGTACCCATGACATGGCCTAAACTGTCATGCCACTTATGGCTACAATACCACACACAGCATATGTGTTTGCAAAAATTTGGGTTGTAGTCATGAATAAAGGTTTTAAAGCCGAATTATGTAAAGTAATCCTTTACTATACGACTCCTTGGTTGATAGAGAATAATTAATGGAGAATGTTTGCTAAGTGATTAGGATTCGTTTTGTTAAACTCTGAAGGAAGATTATCAATTCTACTGATTCAAACATTCTTAAGCTGCGTAGTTGCATACATAATTCCTGATTACCACACTTTAGTTCAGGATCACAACCTAACTGTCCATATCACTTATGTTTGTGTTGTTAATTTATAACTTGAGTCACGTGACCTACAGTTTAAGGTCAACTCCGAATGACAGATTTTTTTGAGAAACTTTTCATGGCTTTCTTTGACTCCCAGACTTTTTGCCAGAAATCTGCTGAGAGGGAAGTCGCCGATGAAATATGTTTTCTTATTTCGTTTTGTTGGAAATATCTAAGCTGAGGTTTGAACCGTGCAACTGCCTACTAGACTACGGCGACAACGTAATTACAGTAATTTTAACAATTGAAGAAATTGAAAATCTCCCGTACCTGTCCCGTACTGTACTTGGTACTGTATTAACAACCAAATAGTGTTAGAAGCATACGTAGAACTTATTCAAATTTCTTACAGTGTTGCCATCTTATCTCATAGGTATTATTACATACACAATGTATGTATGTATGCTCGTATATATTTTATATACGATTACGTATGTGTTGAATATGTCTTAAAGAAGAAATATTACATGCGATATTATTTATACAGTAAGACTGTCTGTCTTACAAAATACAAGAAAATATTTCATTTTCATTTTCCTTATTTGGGGGGTGACAGATAAATCAGATTATTTTTGGAAATATTTGAACATTTTCTTTAAGCTTCAGGAGAAAAAAAAAATAGGAGAAAAAACCGAACATCCAGACAAGTAGACACAAATTTTAAGGGAAATATTAACGGGAATAAGAATTTAAGCAAGAAAATATTAACGGGATATTAAATTTTATAAGCTTTATTTGCTAGATAAAGGAGATAATTTCTGGAAGTCAAACAATTGCCTAAGATTTCTTAAAGAATTTTCAAGAATTTTTTTCAATTTCTTCCTTCGTCCTGAAATAATTTCAAATTCTTTGCCGTTTTCAGTTTTCCATTGTAAGAATACAATTCAATATTTATGTTTACGAAAACAAAGTGCATGTATGTGTGTAGGTGTATGTGTAGGTGTATTTGTGTTTACATTAGACATTATCCTTGAATTTTGTGCAAACTGTCCCTGTTTTTCCACATACTTGTACGCCTGTTATTAAGTTAAAAACCCCACGTTTTTTCTTGTCAAATAGAGCAACGCCGTGCAGTATTTCAGGGTTTTGCCTTACGTTTCGTGTACGTAGGCGCAATATGGCCATGTATGGCAGTGGCAGGGAAGCAGCATCTACCATAATGCAGTTAGCCGAAACATATTGAAGTGCATGTGTATTGCCCTATAAAATACAAAAAGAGAGAGAGAGAGAGAGAGAGAGAGAGAGAGAGAGAAGAGAAAATAATTGCTGATATTGCAATTGTTATTTGTAGTCTTATTGTTGCTGAGCGTTAGCATGCATGTGTTCTTCAATGTCTCGTAAATAGAATGTAACTAAATGAGAAGGTAAGAGTTAGGGGCTAAAGGTAGAGCATTGCAAAAATGTAACATTTTTTGTTGGTTTTGTAGGTAAATACGAGGAGAAGCTAAGTTTTGAACCTGACTGAAGATTTGAATGACCAACTATGCATGGATTTATGTATTGACACACACAGTCAATGACGTATGTTCACTCAACGGGATCTGGAGCAATGGGCAACTGGATAACTGGGTAGGTAGGTAGGTAGGTTGGAGTGGTAGCTTTGATACCAAAAGCACACTTGATAATGCATAGCGACCCGCTGCTACGTAAGCAAAGAAAACCAATCCACATTAGATCCAAGAGTTTCAAATTGCATACCGAAAAAGTTACTGATGGGTGTGGATTTTGGGGAGCGGGGTTATCATTCCACATTTCTAAGACAACGACTTGACCAGGCCACTACAGTAAAGGGCAAGCACTATGGGTCGATGATTACCAACTCTTTTGGTCTGATATGAATTATCTGGATACAGCTCCTGGACACTGGAAATCTGCGGGACGATTTAGGTCACGATTAACGAGTAGCATTTGATAGGAACTGGCAAACCGTGATCGTGCGATTGGACGCTGTTAGACTGCTTCTTGTGGATTTTTTAAGGTGAAGTGGCAGGTCAATGTAATCTATATATCAGAATAAATTCAGCCCGAAACATGCCTCAGAGCCTATGGACAATTTGACATTTGGCTGTACTTTACATAGAAAAATGCGGCTGATATTTGAACTAAAAAAAAATCAGTCTGTTTTATGCTTCCTAGTCCAGGGACAATTGTCTGCACAGAAAAACCGTAACTGATATTTCAACGAAATTATATGCTCGGCTAAATGCCTTCCAAAACGTTGGACATTTCTGCGAAATGGTTCAAAAATGATATCACAAGCTCATCCTAAACGGCTGCAATAAATGCAAAACAATCGTTGATTTTTTCTTCTTCTTCTTCTTCTAATATTAGTAGTTGATGTTGTTGTTGTTTTAAGCTGTTGCTATTGTTGTACAATAACCGTGACTGTTATGATGACTATAATGTTGAATGACAATGACTCTGTGTGTGAGATGATGTTGAAAACAATAACAATGATGCGGTTGCTGATGTTCACTTATTAAAGGATGTGCACGGTGGTGAACTGCATAAGAAAACGGAAAGATTTTTGAGTGTAAATTGTTAAGAAAAATTAAATTTTTTTGTTTAACAAAAGGCTTATATGGCAGAATAAAAACTTTTCAGTAAAACCCTGGCAAGTGTTAACATTACTTCGTGCACACACTTTGCGGCATCTGTTTTAGAGTGTTTAGTTTAGCCTACAACTGCTACTACTGCTCTGACAACAATATCATCATAATATTGCATTAGATTGTGTATGTATTTGTTTTCATATTTATGCTTGCGTAGCTGCTACACACAGTTAAAGAATATATTAATTTGCTGGCAACATTGGTAATGCATTCCTCAAAATTTCTCTCTAAATTTCCAACAGATCAGTGAGATCACTTGCATGGCAGCAGCTCTGGGGCTTGCTTATCCTTCGACATAACACGCTGGGCATATATTCAATAGGTGAAGATGGGCTTTCTGGTCTTCTTCATGTTTTAAATCAAAAGTCATTGATATGACAGTTAGACAGCTTTCCAGAGTTGCCAGAATGTAGTGTTTTGTAATGATGTTTACAATGAAGCCAAGCTTACACTTCTGAATTTACAGCAAAAGTTTCGTGCGCCTTCTAGGCAGACAGTTAGGCTGGGATGGAAAATCTGAAATAGTCTAACGGCGTCAGATCTCACGGTTCCGGTTGCCAATTCCTATCGGGTTATTCAGTCCTTCAAATCGCTTCTGATGATAATCCAATGTGGCATGCTCCGTCCAATTCAAATCAAAAAATTTGGCAATGATAGCCCATTGTGTTACCCACAATGGTACATCTGGCCAGTTTATGCCCTCTATAGTAAGCAAAAATATCTTATGAGTCCCCATAAAGCAATGTATAGTACCCAGAATCACACTAACTGCACTATCCTGTTCGAACCCTACGCAGCATAAGCTTTGACTGCATTGTCCATTCTAAACTTAAAGTTTTTCAAAGGAATTCCTAATGTAGAGAGAGAATCGGAGGATTCGATGGCAGAATAGCACTACGGGTATGTCCCGGAACCAATATGACATGAGTATCATAATGCTACAAACCCGTCTTCTTTACGTTAGAGTTCAGTATTCTTATATGCGCCTGGCTATTAAGAGTATTGGAATATCGTTTTCAGAGATATCTTCCCCCTGATTAATCCTTGGCGCAGCTTGTATGATAAGCACTACGCCTCAAAAAGATGGTAGAGTCATCTAGTTGTATTACGGGGTGACCCCGGAGAACTGATACTGAAAAGTTTACTCCACCAACCACAGTTCCAATATGAATGCAGTCGCTAACCTGGTGCACTATCTTCCTGGACTGGATATTCTAAACGTTCTTAAGAAGTCGCAATGTGGCATTATGGTGTCAATACTCTAGAAAGTTCGAAATTCCCTAACGATCTTCAAGGGTTCAATATTAAATGCTAGCTGCTAAGCTCTTACAGTATAGTTCCAGCGATAAGAAGCGTAATGTTATATTCAGCGACGACATAGGTGTTGTACGTAAAACGCCACTAATACTGATAAAGGTCAGGTCTTTGTATTCTCTCTACCAGGTTGAAGTTACTTATTCTTCCGTGGGAGTTTCCCTATGCAAGGTACCCATAGATAGTTCAAACCACTGCTGTGTGAAGCTCCAATTTCTTTTCAACACATTACTGCGTTTATAGAGAGCAGAGGCGGCCCTTTTTCCATCCCGTAGAGTATATTCGGTTTTCAAAACAACTTTTTATCCAAAATTTTTTGCCCGAAGAAAGTGAGTCTTATCAGCCTTAATAGACTATAATAAGGCATTGGGGTTTGTTACTTTCTAGTAGAAGGACTTACTTATCCTATACCCAAACCTAAACTAGATGCCCATTCCTTAACCCTCCCCAAAGCAGTTTGTCTCCAGTCCCTAGTAGAATTCTCAATCTCTTTATAACTGAACAAACTATGTCATCCACGTAAGCGTTCAGCCGAGAGCTGACTTGCATTAGTGTCATTTAAATTTACCCGAAGGAAGTGAGTCTTATCACTGAGCTCAACCCGCTAATATACAGTCACTATGAAAGAAAAGATGGCGCTTATTACTTTAGTAGGAAGGAGTACTTTCCCCAACCGAAGACTTACGAATCCCTCCGCAGAGCAATTTGCCTCCAGTGTACTAATAGGTTTCTCAAATCCACGTAAAACTGTTCAAATTATGTTATCGCTTCCTGTAAGCTTTACCCCTGAATTCCTTTATCAAATGCATAATGCATGGTAGCCGTCATGAAATCTGTGTGGACTTACTACTACTGCCTACTCGTTAACGCTAAACACTCTCTGAATGCGAGTGTAGTATTTGTGTATAAGCATCTCTCTCTCTCACTCTGGTAGCATCAGTGTATGTTCTATGCCTTATACAAACATCTCTCCCTCTCTCTGTATGCATCAGTGTATGTGTCTATGCCTTATTCAAACATATCCCGGTGTTGGTGTCAGAACATTATTTGCTTATGTTCTCCACGTAAATAGTGTGAGTGTGCAAGAGAGAGAGAGAGGAGTCTTTGGGGTGGAAAAAAAATTATGAATGCTTAATAGCAAGAGACATACAACTACTACTACTACTACTACTACTGTTGCAATTGTGTGGTGTATTAAACTAGTTTAATATTGTTTTTTATTGTTGTTATTATTGTTGTCTTCGATGTCTTTTTTTTGCTTTCGTTTCTGATGACATTTCACAAAAACCGTGTAATTTATGGTTGCAAACGGACAAAATTGCAGGCAGCAATACTGGTTGTAGCTGTTGCTGTTGCGTGCTGCTGTTTCTTCAACTGCCTTTTAAATATTTTATGACAAACACACAGTGCGCAGAATCAGCAATTTTTTTGAAAAGTATTTCGAAGAAGAATCGGCAGAAAAGAACAAAAAAAAAAAAAAAATGAAATGAGAATAGAAAGAGGAAAAAAATAACTGTGAAAAATTAAATGACAACCAAATGAAAGTACAAATGACAGCAAAAAGAAAAAAGAAAAAAAATTCGCTGAATAAAGTGCCACAAAATTCAAAGGTCACTCGTTGTTCATCATACAACAGCAGCAATAAAATTAATGTTGCCTATCACAGCTAGTTTTATTCTTCTTCTTTATCTTTTTTTTTTTTTCTTTTTTTGTTGATTTTAAAAATTAAGTGAAATGAGATTTACGCTTGCTTGCAAATAGAAATTTTAAAGAATTTTTCCAAAGCGAAACTAAAAGGAATTATTTTCAAAGGAATTCAAATGAGATTCTAAAGGAGGAGGCCATGAGACAATCTTATAAATCAATTGGCTTCCACAGTTGTCGAGTGAATATAAGACTAAAAAGGCTATTTGGGTACAGATAAGGTTTCGAAGTGTTGATTTTAACTGCCGCAATCACTAGGGATGTCAAAATTAAGTGAGCAGCTGATGCCAGTAGTTTAAACAGAATGCCGTGTGGTAACCACAGCAGCATTATGGATTATTCCATTATTACCGTGCAATGCGTTTATAGAATTCTAATTGAAGGGCCACTATACTTAACTTTATGTAAGACCATGTACTTTGTGAAATAAGAGCCTGGCAGCGACCTTCCACTGCAATTTTATGTCCAGCCGCCTATCAAAAGAGTGACGCAATAAGCGTCCATAAACGGTAAGGTCGTTGTGAAGGTAATGTGTTGGCTTATTAGACCACTACCTGGATTATAATTCAATCCCCAGCTTTGACGTCTCATCAAAATGAAATATGACAGAAAATCTTCCTTTTGGTGACTTTATCTCAGCACTCTTCTGAAGAGTGACTTGAAGTTTGTCGTTGGGAGTCGATGTTAAACTGTATCCACCACTCGTAGATGAAAGATTAACACACGCAACATAGGTTGTGAGAACAAGCTAGGTTGTAATCCGACTGAAGGCTTGTAATAATCGGCAACGGCAGCAAGTTAACCGTGATAGTCTGGCTAGACTATTTTCCCTTGTCTTGGAAACATTCGAAATGATGGTGTTTACGGTCAATAAGTCGCTTATGGCACCCTTAATGCAATGTTCTAGTATCTCAGAACCACACTAAATGTGTCTGCTCGTATCTGAGGACTCTAATGCAGCATAAGCCACAATTCATATGAATTAGAAGCTTAGAGCTTCACAGAGTTCTTCAATATAGAGAACTCACCGGAGATCTGTTTGTTGAACTACATTTGTCTAGTTTATCCTCTCTATCATCATGGGTTATGTGAGAAGCAGGTTGTAATCCTGACTGAAGGATAATGAGCAATTCAGTGACGTAACGTTAACGAAATTAAGCAAAAATCTACATCAAACAGTAACTTTTTCGGCAAACATTGGACATTCTTTGACCTTATAAAGATTGGTATTCTCCAAGTATTGATCGATTAATACCAACTCTTCAGGCCTGAATTTGATGACCTAGACACCAGCCATGTGTGGTTTTGATATGACAAAAGCTATGTGCCACACAGTTCATGCCACTTTGGTTATTCTTCACGAGAGAAAGAAGGCATGGTTATCTCTCATGGATAACATAAAACGGCTCTGAAGTCATGTGATTCTTGTGGCTTTTCTTTAAGTTGCAGGTGTATTTGACATGGCCACCTAGAATATTCCATTCATGTGGTGTTTCTTTAAGTTGCAGTTGTATGTGAATAAGCCAGTAAGTCAGAGCAGCTTAAAGCCAGCAGAGAAGATTTGACGAGCATTCGACATTCGAACGCATAATGACATCATTTGCTCCTTAAACACGAAGGGAAGCTTTCGATGATAACGTACACACACACACACGCATACACATTTTGTTTTATTCAAATATTAAGATGGTAAACGCCATAGTTTAGTAGGTGGTGTATTGACTAATTAGACGAGAGCTTGTGTTGCAAAACCCCAGCTTAGACATTTCGAACCAAACGAAGAAAATATTTCTTTCAGCAAATTGCTCGCAGCAGTCTTTTGGCAAAAACTATTAGAGAAAAATAAAGTTCTTATGAAATGTTTGTCAAAAATCTGTTGCATGGAGTCGACTTTAAACTGTAGGTCGCGCCATTCTCGTATAAAATTAACGCACACAACATGAGTGGTATGAGAGGCTGGGTTGTAATCTTGACTAAAGTGCTGTAATGATCAATTAAGTAAGTCTTCTGGCAAAACCCATGAAAATAAAATAAAAATGCCGCACAAAGTTACTCAAAGAATATGTTCTTCGGTGTCGACTTCAAATTGCAGATCCATCAATGGTTCCAATCCTGACTAAAGGAATATTACTTACTATACCTGGTAATATTCAGGAGAAAATAAAATGTTCATAAAATGTTTCTCAAATCTATAGTGCCTAGTCGAAATTAAGTTGTAGGTCTAACCACTCACGCATAAATTTAACACACACAACTTGAGGTGTGTGAGAGGCTAGGTTGTAATCCTGACTAAATGGCACTAATGATGAATTAAGTAAGTCTTTTGGTGAAAAGCATGAATTTAAAAAAAATTCCATGAAAACGTTATGTATCGTACAGAGACGACATTAAACTGTGGGTTGAGACAGTCATGCATAAATTAAACATACACTACATAAGTGATATGAGAAAATAGGTTGTAAACCTGACTAAAGTGCTGTAATAACCAATTAAGAAGCCTTCTGGAAAAAGCATTAAAGTGGAACATAATGTCATGAAAACGTGTCTCAAATTCGTCGTACAGAGACGACATTAAAATGTATGTTGTGACACTCATGCATAAATATTAAACATACACTATATGAGTGGTATGAGAAAATAGGTTGTAAACCTGACTAAAGGATGGTAATAACCAGTTAAGTACATCAGGAACCCTGGAATTCATAGGAAGTAATCATATTTCAACTTCATGCCCAAAATATCTCCGAGATTTATTGAAATCGTAAAGAGTATTTAAAATTTTGCACACAACCCAAGTATGTTTGGCTTTCATTTCTTTATTGTTTAATATGAATGGAGGAGGCTTTTAAACAAAATGTTTTTATGTTTATATGCCCCATAACGGTATTATTTTTATTTACGTTGTTTTTAAATTAAAAAAAATGTTTTTAAATTAAAACATTGGATTTTATTAAAGCCGGCCTTGTTGTTGTTTTTTTTTTGCCTCCAATGCCATGTATTTAAGCGACAAGCTGCTTATTTATGAAATATTTCTTCTTTATACTGACTGACATAAATGTTTTATTGTTCGAAACTGAATAAAAAAAAACAAACCAACAGAAGCTGCCATTAATTCATAAAAAAATTAAAAACTTTTTATACAACGCTTACTATGTGTGTGATTGTATGTGGTGTGTATGTATGTGTAAAGTTAAATGTAATCAGTTTTAAATCTTTTATTTTTCTTTTTCATACTTTTAGTTTAAAAACATTTTTGGCACATAAAAAACAAAAGTTAAATATGATAAAATGGAACCAAAAAACGAGGAGAGAGAGAGAGAGAGAGAGGAGTAAACAAAGACAACAACAACAACAACCAAAAAATGTAGAGAAATTAAAAGCAAACTTTGTTTTTTAAGAATTCATTGTGTAACAAAGAGATTTACAATAGAAATGTTTTCTTTTTTTTACTACAGTGAAGTTAAAAAATAGAGCAGCAGAAAAAAATTTTTTTTTTTTTTAAATTTAAATTCGATTCAATAAAATCCAACAATTTATTCAATTCAAACATATTTTTCTAAAGAATTTTTTTATAAATTTACTTTTGTTACCCACTGTCTTTTTTTTTTTTTTTGAAGAATTTAAATTCGAATCAATAAAAATCCAACAATTTATTCAATTCAAACACAATTTTCTAAAGAAATTTTTTTTTATAAATTTACTTTTGTTACCCACTGTCTTCTTTTTTTTTAAGAATTTAAATTCGATTCCAACAAAATCCAACAATTTATTCAAATTCAAACATATTTTTCTAAAGAAATTTTTTTTATAAATTACTTTTGTTACCCACTGTCTTCTTTTTTTTTAAGAATTTAAATTCAATTCAACAAAATCCAACCAATTTATTCAAATTCAAAACAATTTTCTAAAGAAAAATATTATAAATTACTTTTGTTACCCACTGTTTAACTTCAACTTATGTTTTATCATCATCGTATCCCGAAAAACTTGTCTCAATATTTGCTTAAGTATTTATTTTAAAACTTTTTCTTTTTTCTTTTTTTTTTTTTTGTCATAGTAAAAGCTTAAATACCCCTAAAGTATCTCAATTTTTATTCTTTAGATTGTTAAGTATTAGCATAGAACACCATGTGTCTTCAAAGAAATTCTGTTAAATGAGCTCAAAAAAGAAAAAAAGTAAAGAAGAACACTTGCCAAGAAGTTTTTAGTGGCGTCTTAATTAATTAAACCGATAAGCTTTTTATCTTTTGAGACAGTCTCCTTAATCATGATACAAATTATTTTTAAGAAGCTTAGAAAAAAAAAAAACAGCAAACGGTTGCAACATGTTTGTTGTATGAAATCAAGTTTTGAAACAGATTGATGGCAACATTTTTTTTTTTTTTTTGAAAGTTTTGTCGCGATAAGTTGTTTCAAGCATGACAGTAGCTGTTGTATTGTCGATCTGCTTGTTATTAGCTCTCTCTCTCTCTCTCTCTCTTTCTTCTACTCTCTTTTTCTCTCTCACTCTCCTTATTCCATAACCCAATAGGTCTTTCAAAGGAATTAAAAAATTCGTTGTCCTCTCTCCCCATAGGCTAGTATGTAATGCATTGGCTTATTAGACACGAGACCACGGTTCAAAACCCAGGAAAGATATCTCCAACAAAATGACACAAAAAAAAAAAAGAATTATTGGGCAAATTCCTCTCAGTAGAGGTAAAAAAAATAAAAAATTCTGTCTTTCGGAGTCAACTTTAAACTGTAGGTCCCACCCTTTGTGGAAAAAATTAACACTTGCAACATAACTAGTATGAGAAACTAGGTTGTAATCCCGACAGAATAGTTGTAATAACCAATTATGCCTGTATATGTGTATGTATTTAAGTACCTACAGTCAGTAAATTTATTTATCCTGGCCATTGCCACCAAAAATGATGTCAGTCTAGAGGTCAAGCCTAGGATCACTGCTAGCCAACAATAAGATGCTCTCAATAGGCAATTGAGTAGCACAGACCACTCTTTCGTACAGCGAAACTAATACTCTACAAGACACTCATTCTCCACGTGCTTCTTTATGTGCGCAGAAGCAGGGACTCTATTAAACCCTCATGCAGTAGCCTTAAGAGTATTCGAGAGAAAAGTTCTACGTAAGATCTTTAGCCCCTTAAGAGTAGGCAATGAAATCCGCATCCGATGCAACATTGAGCTGTAAGAGCTTCTTAACGAAATGGTTATTGTGCAGCGTGTTAACATCCAGTAACTAGGGTGGCTTGGCCAAGGCGTTCGAATGAAAGAGCGTGTTCCGATAAGACGACTATTTGATGCGGAGATTTGCTGAAGTCGACGTAGAGGACGATCTTTTTTGCGTTAAAACAACCAAATCGAGGAAGCCTTGTCATCGATTGGTGGGACCTACTGGCAAAGGCGCTCTAGAATCAGAGGCACTTGAAAGTATGAGTTTAGGCAGCTTGAAATCCTTTCAATCGGATTGTTAAAGGCCATTTAAGTAAGTAAGTAACTACATAAGTAGTTATGGATGTAGACACGGTCATTGACTGTCAAGGATATGTACCATGCATGGGAAGATCCTATAGATCCAATAACTAAAGCTAAAGAAAACTTTGACGAGGGCGCTTTATATTTTTCGCTCAAAGATGTCACAGGTTATAAGCCGGTAGTACAATAGCACCAGAAAGTTCTGTGGTTATTGAATTGAGTGAATAGCCTACGGTGGGTAGGAACGTACGGAGCCATTGTTTGAGTATTCAGAACAAATCTAAAAACAACTTAAAAGCAGATTGGTACTTGGCAAATTTTCAATGGCAACTTGTCGTAGAGAGATGTTCGATGCTCAGTGTGGTTTAAGTACGTTGCATACTTGAAATGATGATCAAACAAACTGAGTAACTGACAGCTCCTCCTTAACAGTACCTAGAACAGTACAAAATAATTTTGGAAAATCCTTTGCAATCACACTTAGTAATAAAAGTGCAGAATTCCGTGTTACGCGTAACGCCAGTAAGTTACCAAAATTTAATTCTTAACACTGACTTTACTTGACCTTAAATATACAACGAGTTCGTAATAAATTTTTTTATTTTTTTAACTTTTCATAGACAATTGCCGATTGTAAAGGCAATAATTTTATGGAACGTATTTTGTTCTTGTTGTTTTTGTATTTGTTAAGTCATTAACAATTGAAATCCTCTTAAGATCACTGTGTCGCTCGCTATGTACTGTAAAGCATCTGCAATTTGTTTTCCTTTAACTTCTTGTTAATTGTCCACTTAATACAGGATTACAGGGGAGTTTACATTTACATTTTATAAGTGATTGTTGGCAGCCAAAGATCATCTTAAAATTATTATTCCTTTTAATTAAATTCTGCCTCATAATAAAAAAAAGGCAATTAAATCATCATGGATGGAAGTCTTGATAAATTTTAATAAGAATACGTGGCAAGGAAACACTGTGTTGGAATTACAAATACAGCTACTGTAGCAATACATGTAATAAATACTCAAGGACTTGTGACAGTTAATGCTGAAGTAAGTAAACTACATGCTAGGGCAGCTTTAGAATACAAAAGTATGCACAGATGAGTTTACTAGCCAAGCAGGCCCATAACTGCTGTTGCATTAAACATGGCGGTGATTGCTTGTACTAACTACTTCGGTTGTATTCATCCTATCCTATCTATTAAACGTATGCTTATTACCCTTTCCCAATCCTATTGGCCTGAAAAACCTTAAGCTATGGGTAGGTCTTGATAAGAATATCTCTCCACCTAGTACTTGATACACATCGAGGCGCTTAACGTCTTCTCAAATTTCAAATAAAGGTTCTGATGATTCATTCTACAAATTGGGCTATAGACGATGCCTATTCTGAAAAACTGTTGCTTGAGTCTATTCTCAGGCTACTTACAGATCTTTACAACCCCTTTAGTCAGGACTAGAACCAAGTTTCTCCTGGCACCCATTTTTTGCTTCAAACGACAGATTTTGTTCATTCTGGAGGAACTTCTTAGGATTTTTTCCTCTCAAACTTTTTCCCAGAAAACTGCTGAGCGGAAAGGCGATGAAAATGTTCGAATGTTAGGGCAAAGGGTTTGAAAAACAATATTTCGTCTAATAAGCCAACACACTAGCTAATAAAGTGCGGCTACTCCTGGACTTCTTACAAATCACACAATAAAAGTTTAGATTGCTCAAATTTATGTCTTTTTTAATACCCTTTTGAGACGAATATAGAGTTCCAAAAATCTCTTCCTACCCTTTAGTACGGCTCTGAACCTCTCCGCGCCGTTGAAGTTAACATGGGTTTGTTCTTTAATCCCCTGAATTCCTACAGATAGTGTCCCTATTTTATCTGCCTAGTAGATTCAACTTGCCCGGACAATTCCTCAACATTTTCGAATTAATCTTATAGTACTAGAGAGCTCTGCCATGTGAGCTCAGAAATTATTTAAATGGCCTATGCTTTGTACTTTCTATTCACTTAATGGAGTAGACTTTTGCTTTGTAGTGTACCCGAGAGTTTTTCCGCGGAGTCGTGGAGTATGCTAGTTCTGCACAGATTACAAGGAGCAAAACTTTCATTTGCAAGAAGCTTAAGTGTAACAGAGTCTTCACTGCCACTGAAGGAAAAATTCTCATTGCATCTAACATGCATCAGTCCCCACATTTGATCCAAGTCAGTCTAAACTGTTAGATGCTATTCCATCTAATAGTTTGAACGCTCAAAATGTAAAGTCTTCGGAATATCAACACGTTAGCTTGGGTTTGTTTTAAAGCGTATGTGATATCATACAACTCTTTAGTCAGGTTTACAACCTAGCTTGCTACATCACTTATCTTGCTTGTGTTAAGTTTATCCAAGAATGGCTGCATATACAGTTTAAAGCCAGCTCCGAACGACAAAATTCTTGAGAAACTTTTCATGAACATTTTTATTTATTCTCAGAATTTTTTTGAGAGGAATTTGATGAGAGGAAGTTCATATCTAAACCGTGGCCTCACGTCAAATAAGCTAACACACTACCACACAGCGGTACAGGATATATGAGAGAAATAAATTCAAACAAGCAGTTTACATGACTATTTTATTAGTTTCGCTCTCTCTCTCTCTCTCTCTCTCTGTCATTCATTTCCTATGTTTGCGACACTTGCATTTGTAAAAGTCGTATTTCTTTACATGCCAATTAACCGGGTATAAATGAAGGGAAAAATATTTCTTATCTTATAAAACTGTCACCATTTCATGTTGAGCTAATAAAAAGCAAAATGCCTGAACAATAAGGGCGTCGTCTTTAGGGGTTTGACATAAGAGACTTTAAATTCTTTAATAATTTGAAAGATGTTTCGAAAGGTTGTTTTGATTAAAGGGTTCAGTGAATGGCATTGATTTCCAATCTTTACCCGCCCCCCCTTTCTTATAAATTGTTACTCGCCCATTGCAACCATGGTGCATATTAAAGGAAATACCTCAACTTATGGCTGTCAATTCTGTTTGTATTTATTTTTCTTTATTTTGTTGCTTTGTTTTCCAGCTTCTCACCACCCAACCTTCCCACCACCAATTCGTGTTAAAAATGTTTCTTTTATTTCACGTCCTTCCATACACAAATATTTGTTTTCCATTTTGTTATTCAATTTTTATTTTCTATTTTTTTTTATATTTTTTTATAAAATTTTTCTTGTTTCCGTTTTCCTTCCGTGAAAGATGGCTTTTGTAAATTTTTTCTATTCATGCTTATACATCTCGCGGCAAATTATGGCCGCGTATATGAGAGTTACTTAGTCATTCACATAAAGTCAGAACGAACCATAAAATCTGGCCTTATTTCATCTTATGATCAGTCTCCTCATCTCACCACGATCTTGTCAAGGTCTTAGAAGCTAACTTATCCTAGCTGCTCTACAATTTCGTTATATCCTTAGAATTCCTTAATATGATTTTCTGAATACTACCTTCGACCTTAGAGTTCCTACTAGGGACTTCCAACTAGGGAGTTTGGCGTTGAGAAACCGGCGCGTTCCGATGGGACCCTTGGGGTATGCCAAGGTGTGTTTTTGCATCTTTAGTAAGGATCCTGCTATTAAACTTTTTTGTAGGTTGGCTGACCTATACATTGTTATCTCTCTTGCGATGAAACTAATACACTACTGGTCGTTCTTCTGCCATAGGCTGATGTCTTGAGAGTATTGAGGAGCACAGTTTTACGAAAGCCTTCAGGTTCAAGTCTTTCATCTGTCAGTACCTACTTCAGTTATTTTCACTCAGAGATCTTAGCAATTTTGAAAGCGACGCAATGCTTGAGTGCCGGGATTTTTCCCTGAAAAAATCTTGATTTACTCGGATACCAAGGCTGCTACTGAGTTCCTAACGAAAATAGTTTCA
>QOCX01003983.1:5293-15917 GCA_005959815.1 Sarcophaga bullata | reverse complement strand
ATTCTTCTTCTTCTTCTGTTGTCCCGACAAATATTTGATATTAGGAAGTATAATATCCTGCCTAGTGCTTGATATGCACTCAGGAGCTTCCTCCTGCGATGTATTAAAAGGTTCAAGAATGTTTTCTGAAGATATAATTTCCATCTCACATGATCTACAGTTAGGATTGATTAGCTCAGAGCAAGTGTTCTTTGAGTTTTTGGTGTCCGGGTCGGTTGGTGCCAAATGGTCGGTTACTATCCTCAAACAACTGCTGGATAGCCTAATGCATGGACTCAAATCGCTTGTCTTTCTGATACGCATGTAGATAAGCTTCCACTTTTTCTTATCTTCATTTTCGTCGATTGTACCTTTCGAAAACTGAAACCTTTTGGTTTTGGTTGAAACATCAAGCCGCTATATGAACTAACGATTCTGAATTAAAGCAAGTTTATTATTTTAGAAAAAAACTAACTACCACCAACAAATATATCTTTATACGCAATGCAAAATAATCCCACACCAAAGGTCCTTGAGAACACATTTACGTACTCATAACCATTTGTTAAAAGTTGTACCCTGATGAAAGTCAAATAACAAACTTTTTCTTTAAAAAATCTTTTTCCCCAAAATCTCTACACCCAATGTAATCATTCTTCCGCATACACACACAAATCCTTGCACCTTATTTTTTGAAATATTTTAAACACTTCAACAAATAAGCGTATTGGGAAAAATAAAGCAAAAAAAAAAAAAAGAAAAAAAAGAAAAAAATAATCAATAAATCCTTTATACTAGCATGCTATGACACCACAACACAATACAATACAACACAACAGAGCACAACACGATATCATATAAAATATGTACTAAAAACATACATACATACCACTACAAAGAAACATATGACACATACACTAGCATATTGACACTCTTCTGTGTATGGATTTCGCATGGCTCTCTTTCTCTCTCTCTCTCTTATACGGTTGGTAGTTGGTTCTCATTTGTTTTGTTTTGTATTTGGTTTGTTTTGTTTTGTGTTTTTTCAGCCATATTTTTAGGACATTGTACTTTTGTGGTCAATAGACTTGTTCAAAAGCAAAATTGGCTTTTTATAAAAACCGGAACAAAAACAATGGCAAAATGAGAACAGAGAAAATAAAACACGACCGACTGACTAAATAATAAAACCTAAAAGCAGCAGGGAAGAGAGAGAGATAGAGAGGGGGGGAGGGGGGAATGATATACCAAGTATAACGGTAGAAAATAAAAATGTGAAACTCAATTAAGTTTATTTTACTGCACAAAATTCCTTGGAGGTTTAATGAATATTTAGTTTTTATACTCTCTCTCTTTTTCTCTCCTTTTCCCTCTGTTACTCTCCACCTCTGTGTTTTACATGGTCTCTTTGGCTTCTGCTGTGTTTTCTTTCTTTGCTATTGTTGTGGATTAATGTACAACATAGTACGTATACAGCTGACTCATTGGCATGTTGATGTCGTTGCTAAACACTATGGGGCGGTTTAGATTTTGTTGTAAAGAAAAAAAGAAAAAAAAGCAGGAGAAAAAAAAAGAAAAAAAAAAGAAATTGTCAAGCACAACTCAAGGCACACAAATCACTATTTGACACACTCACACCCCCTACAACAACATTGTGCTGTACTTGTGCTGTATATCAATTGATACCGTTACTTATGGTACCAAGCCACCAAGCATGTATGGTTGCCTTTAAATATACAGTTATTTTAAACACCTCACATCTACATGTACATGTACATGTACATTTACAATACATTTACGAGTATCGTTAAACAATAAGTGGTTAGGGAATGTTGATTAATTTCCAATTTATTATCGAAATCGTTTTTCTTTCTTTCTTTCTTTCTTTTTTCTATTGTGGTTGTTTTCCTTTTTACTCCTTGTGTGTTTTATATTTTATTTTAATCGTTATTTTTGTTTTTATTTTCTTAGGAAGTGTTAATTACTTTTGGTATGTTAGTTTATGTTTGTTTATTGTTGACTCATAACAAATCCATGGCATTGCCTTTTAAATTTAATGATTATACAGAACCCGGTAAAACACTATGTTTAGCAATTCATTTATTTTTAGCTGATGGCATGTGTTGCCTGCCATTGTTTTTGTTTTTATTTTCATGTCGTTTTTTGCAGTTCATTAATTTGCTTCTTTCTAATGACAGATACAGCCTGCTATTGGCATTATTTTTAATGGCTAAAGGCGACTGGGGCATAGACATTCTGTTAAAGTCTAAAGAAAATTAATTTTAATTTAAGTTTTTTTGCATTAAAAATTTCATTCTACAACAAGGAAGAAAAAAAGAGATCTTTTTAATATCATACAACTGAATTAAAAATGTTTCAGTGTGTTGTCATATAAGATCGTAGAATTTCTTCATGAACATTTTTAAGATTCCTTAATAAAGCCGTAATATTCGTATTAAATTAACAATACTTTTTCATACAACCCTGATACAACAAAAAATGTAGCATAATTAATACTGTGCCACAACTCTACTTATAGNTACAACCCTGATACAACCAGAAATGTGGCATAATTAATACTGTGACACAACTCTACTTATAGTGCAAACCTTCAAAGTCCAACAATAGTGTCCTTATCATGTCAAATTAGTTCATCTATCTGTGCCATTTAATTTTAAGCTTAAAGGCAAATTGTATGGAAGAGAAAAAACAAAACCAAAAAAAAAAAATTGTCATCACAATTATTTTGCTTTTGATTTGTTAGTTCTTTTCCATTCATTCGGTTTGAATTTGAGGAAAATGGTAAATGATTTCATTGTGGCCAATTGATACAAGGTTATAATGCCTTAAAGGCTTACTCTTACAAGTAGCTACATGGTAATAAAAAAAAGAGTCTCTGTGTACAATTTGTGTAATTGTATAGGTTTGGTTAGAGTATTCCAAAACACTTGAACTTAGATAAACTTAGATTACGATTAAATTTAATAAATTTTTTCGAATATCGTTTTCAAAAATCGTTGAATAGTTTCTTTTCTTCGGAAAATAAATACAAATTCCGTATACTTTTCAAATTCTTTATTTCTTTTACCATGTTTTTGTTGCTTAACTCAACAAAAATCATTCAAATTTCTAAGTATTAGAACAGCATTTATGATTTTGGTACTATTACAGGCAATCTCTCATCGATTCCACTCTGACAATTTGGATGTCACCATACAGAAATATCAACCGAGCAAAACAGCCCAGGAATTTCATTCGTGTATTGATAATGCATTTATTGTCATTACGATACGATGCCTACTTTTCTTTCACAAGCGGAATTTTCTTTAAACCAGCAACCAAGTAGTTTTTTTGCTGGATGCCCAATTTGAAGATAATTGAAGTCTCTTTATATTCTTGACATTCGTGCCATATATTCTTTATATATTGGCCCTTTAGCCCAAATCAAGTGACTTTAAATGCCTTTTAAAATATTCAGATTCAGTAATATGAACAATAGACAGACACTGTAGATAACAATCGTATTGATCGTTATGTTTTCAAAGTTAACTCTTGCAGCCGGTGCTAGTATAGGCTTCTTAGGCAACAATTATTAATAATGTTTAGTGATAATGAAATGGCCGTAGTCCAGTAGGTAATATGTGGGCTTATTAGACAACAGACCCTAGTCAAACCAACCTATCTAGTCAAACAAAACGAAAGATGAAAAGATGTTTCTTTCGGCTACTTCGTCTCAGCAGTCTTCTGGAAAAAAACTCGGAGAGTAAATAAAATTGCTAAGAAAAGTTGCTCAAAAATATGTCGTTCGATATCGACTTTAAACTGTTAATAAAAAATTAACAGGCATAACATGAATGGTGTGAGGAACTAGGTTGTAATCGTGGCTAAAGGATTATAATGACCAATTAAGTAATTAGTAATTAAAATTAGCGCCATTATTACAACTTGCCATTAACTAAAGGGAGAAGGGAGGTAATAAGCTAGAAGTGAGCATTAAGCCAAAGGGAGGACCAACCTACCTGTCGTTGCCAATAAGTTTTTAAAAAAAAACTTATTTAATTGAGCAGTATTATAGACATTGCTCCGGCACTGTCATATTTTTGAAAAAGTTAACTTTATTTTATCATTAGCTCGTAATAACGAAAATAAATAAAATAAAGGTGACTTTAAAGTTCAATTTAGCTAAAGTTACCTTTAAATAAACCCAACTTTAAAGGCAAGTTGTAATAATGGCCATTAGTTTTTCATGCTACGCTAAATTGAATGATTTTTCATGGACATTAGAACACAAAAATACATGGACTATGTGCTTTAAATGTTCCTATTGCTTCTCAGAGTCCTAAAAGATGATGTTTAGTTGGTGATTCATATTTCCCAATAGCCTTTGTTGTAATATTTGAATGTCCATTCGATTGATTTGTATAAAGTATAGTTTTCTTTCAGCTTTCCTGTTTGGCATACATAACACGAAACGCTTATTAAACAGAGTCCTTATTGAAAAACTAATCTGTGCCCCGTACGAAGTTCAGAATACTTGCCAATTTTGTTTTGGAGACATCATGCATAGCCCATTTTTACTAGGCTTTTGTCAGCAAGACAGACAGAGTCACACACAGAGAATGATCCATACTCTTCCCTTTATTTTTAACTCTACAGTTGTGACATTAAACGCAAGATCGTACGCTTAAACAAAGCGATATAAACTTGAAAAAATAATGTCATAATCGAGTTTTTATTTACAAAGAAACCCTGAACTGAAAGGAAAGACATAGAAAACAATAGCCAAACCGGTTTTTCGTTTTTTAGCATTCGGTTACTCTAGTTTTTGGCAAAAGTTTAAAACAAAATAAAAAAAAACAAAGAAAAAACAAGTAGAAAATGTAATGAAATGCTGAAAAGCAACTACATCAGGATTTATGATTGCAGGGGCATGATTAGGATAATAACAGCATAACTGTTACCATTTTTTCTTGTTGTTTTGTTGCTGTTTTTCTTCTATAGGTATCCATAGGGGGTTTGATTACATATCTTAATTAAGTTTAACTATGTTTAAGGCAGTATATAGATGAGGGATAGAGGGTAGAGGATAGAGGGATAGAGGAATATGAATGGTGAATTTGGTGTTTGTAATACAGAGTGATTGGTGGCTATGCGGTCTAAATATTTGGTGAGGTAAATAGCTATCGTATCTGATTTTGTAAGCAATTGCTAGACATTGGCATTTGGTGGTAAGTGGTGGTGGTGGTGTGATGGTGGTGCTGATGGTGTTTACAATCTTTACAATTTAGATTTGAAAGTGTTATACAAATAAATATTTCTTTTGGTAGCTTTGAAGCGAACAATTTTTGTATTGTTTTTTTGAACTGTTTATTACTAAAGGAAAAAAGGTAAAATTTTATTTATTTAATTTTTTTTTTCAATTTTGTTCTACTATTTGGATAAAATTTATTACATGTTCCTTGCTGATAGTAAATGGCAGTTGGTTTTTACTTGTAATTGTTAACAAATTTTATTTTTATTGTTTTATTTTTATTTTTTTTATTTTATATTCTATTGTAATACATATTTCCTTGAATAGCATCCGTACCAGGACTAGCGGGGTTACTTTTTTTATTGTTGTTGTTAAAATGACACCCCTAAAACAAGAACCGAATTTTGGTCATTTTATAGCTGTAATATCAGGCCAATACCGCTTGTTCAGGTGTACCACTTTAACTGAGTTTTTTTCTTTCTTTCTTTCTGTCATCCATTTTTTAGCCGATTTTTGTTGTTTGTTTCTTATTTCAGAAAGGTGGCAAAGTTAGCTAACTAAGTTAACAAGGTTTTTACACTAGTTCACACACTAGGCATACAAACACAGTTTATTTAATAAAAACAAATTTTTTTATTTTTATTTTTTTTTGTTTTTGTTTTTTTCTTTTCGATATCACATGCACTACATGTTTGGAGCTATTTTGAGAGGGGGGAAATTTTTTTGTCAAGAATTTTATAGGGTAATTTATGGTACACAAAAAGAAAAAACAATACAAAGGAGTAATACGAATGCCATGGAGGATTTATACAAAGGAATTTAAAGAATGAAATAAAGTACAACAAACAAATAGAAAATACATACAGTTTACTAAGGAATTATTTTTACTGTCAATGCAAATACACTAAATATGGTAAATAAATGAAAAACAAAAAAAAAATCATGTAAACATGATAATACACCACTAAAATACTCAAGTGAATGGAGACTATGCTATGGCAATAGATTGGTTGTACAGCAATAGGTTATGAGAGGATCGAAAGAGGGATGAATGTTTAATGGATATTAGATTTAAATCTGCTTTGTAATTATAGTCAACACCTGTAAATGAAACATATAAGCACTACAGAGCGAACGAAACTTATTTTTTTTTATTTAATTCGTGCATTACAACCCTTCAGTAAGGATTACAACCAAGCACATAAAAATCAACCTTCGAACAAGAATTTCTAAGCAACTTTTTTTTTTACTTTCAGTGTTTTTGCTGAGGAAGTCCTAAAGAAATTTTTTTTTTTCATATTTTTTTTTTGTTCGAGATGTCTGGGCTGGGATTTAAAACATGGCTTACTAAACTATAGTTCAAAATTTCCACTTTCGGAGGAAATTTTCTTGCAGTTTTAGATAAAGGTGAAGCATAACCACATGACGATGACGTGTTAATAAAGCAATACATTTGAAGATCCACAGCGATCGAAGAAGCTCAAAATAGAGTTCGAAAACTGGCACACCCATGTAAGTTGAATTAGATTTTAGGTTTTTATAATCCTCACACTGCGTACTAGACTACGGTGAACGAATACTACTCAAAACATTCCATTTTCGGAGGACATTTCGTTGCAGTTCGGATAAACAGTGAAGGCTTAAATCATATTGCGATTGTGTATAATTAAAGCAATAGAGTTGGATTATCCCATCTGCTATTAATATACACGATCGAGAACCTCAAAATAAGTTCGAAACACTGGCACACACATGGAGTTGAATTAGATTTTAGGTTGTTTATAACTGTTGTTACTAAAAGGTAAAATGGTTTGAAGTTAACTTATAAAAATAATTCTTTTACATTGAATAATACATGAATATAGAGAGCTGCTTAGACCTAATAATTACACACCAGTAGATAGATAAGTATCCTCATCTGATATTATAGCAACTCGTGTAGTAAAATATATATTGATAGAGGTTGACTATGAATTGAGGACAATGAGAAAGTATTCCAAACAAAGTCTATAAAATGATATAAAAATTGTAGAGCCACTATCTTGTTTCACCTATATCTTTGGATGAACAGGGGGCTGGGGGCTATTCTCATTATGCACCTCGTGATCGAAATAATTTCGAACAAATTTCATACAAATTTATTTCGCTTGTATGAGTTTTTCGTACAATAAATCGCTATTATGGCGATACGAGTTCCCGTAATTAGATTCCTGCTTGCACTTTTCGAAAGAGTAAAGACAACAGGTCACTGTGTCCATCCCTATGATGCACTTTACAAAAAAGATCAAACCTGCCAATGATCAAGAATCGTGTTACTTTCAAAGTCTTCTCTTCAGTTTGTTATTCGATTGCCCAGATAAACAGATAATTGGTCTACTATGGCAGATCTGAGACGACAGAGTTGCCATCTTTAGTTGCCTAGAATCAACGGCTTTTATGAAAATATATTAAGGTTGTTGTATTAAGTATTTTGATGATGAACTTTGCTTGGTGAGTTCTACTTCTTTTTAAGAAGTGGCATTGCCTGGTCTTCCAAAGACATTGGTTGTAGTTACTGTGCTGTATAAGGGTACATAATGGTACTAGAGAGATTGTTTGGAAAGAGAATAAAGTCTGTTATATGTGCTTGTATTGGCACAATTTAATCACTACACTTAATTGGATGCACCCATGGTTTCGGAACAACAATTTTTTTTATATGGAATTTGACGTTTCTCTTTTTGAGAGAGAGAGAGAGGAAGAGAGTAAATTTTTATGCAGAACAATTTCAGCTTGAATTGGCTTAATTTTAATTTTTGTTCCGAAACAATTGAACAGTGCTGCCAGATACTTCAATTTTATAAGCAAATTTGATAGAAAATTGAGAAAATAGTAAAACTAATACGTCGTTTACAAACATATTTCATATGGTAGCCTTGTTTTTCCAGAACAATTGTTCAAAGTGGGTGAATCGTTTCAGAACAAAGTGTTTGTTCCGAAACTATGGGTGAATCCAGCTTAAGTCAACATAACAGTGTTTTAAAACGACGAATAAATTATAAATTTCATTGAATTATAAAAATGACAACTGATTTGACAGAAAAATAGAGTTTCTTTGGTAGATATTGAAGAAAATTTTATTTATTATTGGTTTGCCCTTCATCAATCCCAAATGACAAATAATTTTATTCTGTTAACTGTATGTATGTGTTGTCATTTGAACGTAATTCCATAGTGCCATAATACAATCGATAACAATAAAGTGTTCACTTATTAAGAACACAATGACCGACTGACTATTTCATTTTATTTTGCAATACAAAAATAAAATTATTATTCATTGGAAATAATAACACAAATAATTTGAAAATATAAAACCATTATTACATCAGCATTATAAATAATAACGAATTCAAATTTCAATTTTTCTATCGATTAGAGCTTGTAGTGGCATAGATTTTTATCGAAAAAAAAAGGCAATTCATTTCGATTTCATGGACAATAAATTCAAATTCATAAAAAGAATTATAAATGAAAGGCAATATTTTTTGGAACAATTACTGGTAATTTCATTAGCACATGACGATATACATGCATACATACATACATAAATGCGAAATTCTGTAAAATAAATAGAGAAATCCATGATTATATTGAAAATTTCAAATTCAAAATGCAAAACAATTATTTGAACAATATGCATGATGCATGATAATAATTTTAAAAAATTTTATGTTTATCGGTTAAAATAAAACTGCTATTGATTTTGTCATTAAAGAGATAAAATAGGAAATGATTATTTGAAGTTCAGCTTTGAAATGAATTCCGAGTAAAAATGTTCGAAAACGAAAGTATGATGCCAAATATAACACACTTTTCATTTGATAGGAAAAGTCGTAGAAAAAGCAAAGCATTACAAGCCGAAAGCCTACATAATACTCCACTGAATGTACACCAAACAAAGTGGCTTTTTGAGATTCGTTGGACGCTCTTAGATCTCATGTAGATTGGCACTTTCATTCCGAAAATGGCCTCATCGCCGGAGATGATTTTTCAATGAAAATACAAGTTAGACAGAATAGTTGCAGACATACATACATACACATATATACGTGGTCATTACAACCCTTCAGCCAAGATTACAACCTAGCTTCTCACATCACTTACGTTGTGCGTATTAATTGAAAAGTGGAGAGGGAGAGTGGTAAAGTCCACTTAGAACGACAGATTTTTGGAAAACTTTTCATGGCAATTTTATTTTACTCTCAGAATTTTTGCCAGAAATCTGCTGAAAGGAAGTTGCCCAAGAAATATTTGTTCGTATTTCATTTTGTTGGGTTTGAACAGTGACCTCATGCCACTAATAAGCCAGTACCTACTAGACTATAGCGACTCTATTAGACAGAACGTCTATTTTAATAAAAACAATTTGAATATTTGCACGTGCTTTATAATGCTTATCCAACCATGGTGATTTGTCAAAATAGATTGAATTGGCAACTATTTTAACAGGTATAGCTTGAACAACATGGCCGTTATCAATTGTCAATTCGAAGCTGGAATGTAGTAATTACAACACATCATCTCAAGCAGAGAATAACATTTGCTGAGAGATATTTACTTTGGGGTTCATAAACAATCAAAGACGTATAGTTTTCTATTGAAGAAAAAATTACTCATCATGCCAGCTTTATTCAATGATGCCGAAATGAATAATGAAAAAAGGCACATGAGTCAGCATCCTTTGTTAAAAAGGGAGAAATTCTGTGTAAAATTTATGGCCCTTTATGTCTTAATGGTGGATGAATCATGAATTTTATTGACAATGTATTTGCAGTAATGCTGTGACAAACCAATCACCTGCTTAACTACAATAACTTGACTAATGACACTAAAACAAAGCAAAGAAATAAGGAAATTGTAAGAAAAATAGTTAGTAATTGTTTGTATGTTTCTGTAAGAAATTGGTTTAGAAACTATGCAATAACACTACATAGTCGAGAGTGATAGTATGCCTAGGTCTAGTAGACTAACTGACAGCATGCAGTGGATCACAAGGCCTGAAAATGAATGCTCATGATTTTAAGCAAGATAAAAACCTCTAACACAATTACCTAAAGGATATAAAACTCTTTCGTCAATAGAGTGTAAAGTTAATATATGAGGGAGTAACAGTCAGTGATAAGTGGGAAGGTTCGAAAGGGAAGTACTTTCTAAATCAAACATTTTTTTTAAATTCTGGTTGGTCATGACATGAAGTTTCAAACGAAACTGGTCAGTACTCTTAGGAGGTGTAGGTTGTAAACACAGTTGACTAAGACACACTTTAAGTTCTCGAAATGTGAATTTTGCCAAAACTTCAATGAATGAGTTTCATACACATTTTAAAGATTATTTCATGTAAATGTAGGGAAT
>QOCX01003982.1:0-15927 GCA_005959815.1 Sarcophaga bullata | reverse complement strand
TTTAATAAAGATTCTTCAATAGAGCCAGCCAACACCAATGGTAGATAAAGGCAAAAAATTGAAAAAGGCAACTGATTCTTCTTTATTTTAAATTATTTTTTAATAATAAACATTAGAGAACATGCCTGGCTATTAATCTCAGGCCATTGTTTCTAATTAGCTTTACTTTAAGACGGCAATCAGTAAAACGTATTGTTACTTTGAACATATATAAGCCATCTACTTAGGCATTTATTTATACAAAAAAAAAAAGATTTGTTTTCACAACACCTCTTGTTATATATTCATTAATTATTTTTCTACAATTCTTTTGTTTCTTATCTAGAAACATAGACTTTTTAAAAGTGTGTGTGAAATATTAAAATGAATTTCAAGGCCTATTTCATAATCCATAATTTATCAAAATTTAATAATAAATCTTAAATTCAATTAGAAATATTAAAGCCTTTTAATTATTTACCTCTCTCTCGCTCTCTCTCTCTCTCTCTTGTGTCTCTTGTCACGCATTAAAACCCAACAACTTTTCCGTTTTAAAAGTTTGTTTAACAACCATTTCGAATAACTCCTTAATTTTTACTTGATAGATGTGAATGCCACATGCTAAATGCCACAAATATGTTTGGAGCTGCGTTAACAGCAGGAGATTACTTAGAAATTCATTGAAAAAAAGGTAGAATTAACATCACATTACAGCTTTAAGACGACCTAGTGCAAGTTTTACTATGAACTCCATCATCAATGGACAAAACTAAGCTAAGATACATTTTATTGCCTTTTGTTTAGCCAAGTTAATTAAGCCTTACCAAAGATATACGAATGTATATACAAAATCACCGTAGTTTAGTAGGCAGTGTTGCATGAAACCGCGGTTCAAACCCTGGCTCAGATAAGTCTTAACATTATTTTTGGCAAAAAATCTGAGAGTGAATAAAATTACCATGAAAAAGTTTCTCAAAAATCTGTCGTTCAGAGCCGACTTTACAGCTTAACTCGTGTATAAAATTAGATTAGAAGACGTTTACTTGCCTATTGAGACAAGTACAGTACCCGGAGTTCAAGTTGACCCATTGTTGTATATAAAATTAACACACAAAACATAAATGGCATAAGAAGCTAGATCGTAACTCTAACGGAAGGGTTGTAATAACCAATTATGTACATATGTATGCATGTTCGCCGTAGTCTAGTAGGTAGTGTGTTGGCTTATTAGACGAGAGGCCAGGGTTCGAATCCCCGGTCAGACATCAAAAACGAAATATGAAAAAAATGATTCTTCGGCGGCTTCTTCTCAGCAGATTTTGGGCAAAAACTCTGAGAGTAAATAAAATTGCCATGAAAAGTTTCTCAAACATCTGTCGCTCGGAGTCGACTTTAAACTGTAGGTCGCGCCACTCATGTATAAAATTAACACACACAACGTAATTGGTGTGAGAAGCTAGGCCGTAATCCTGACTGAAGGATTGTAATGGCCAATTATGTATGTTATGTATGTATGCATATTTGTATGATGGAATAAATTTAAAAACCGTTTGTATGATGTTCGACAAGATGCAGAAGTTAGCGTGTATTAGAATAACAGGGCTAATGAAAACGGATCTGCCCCTACAGCAACTCTAGTGGCTCTACTAAAATGAATTTCAGTTCACTAAACACCCAAGCTTTGCCGTCTATGGTTAGCTTATTGGGAGGAGACAAGTCCAACATGATATTCATTAGAGAAGTTTGACACGTAAGGAATCGATTGGCTAACAACAACCATCTAAATGAAATCCATAAACTGGTATACAGACGTGTCAAGACTCAATTATGTTTGTATGTGTATTGGAAACCAGGCTCTAAATTTAAAACTCAGTTTTAATATTTTGAAACAATAAAATGTATAGCAACCTGGAAAAATCTTTAGAATGAGGATCGAATTGCGATTAAGCAATTTAATTTAGTAAAAGTGAAATATAGAAATGCCATTAGCAACTCAGTTTATAGGATCCAATCAGACAAAATTCCAAATTGTGTTGCTAAATCATTTCATGAAATTAAAATTGTGAAAATTATTTTCAAATCAAATCCACAAACTTGGGCCATTAAATGTCAATAAAATATTCCCACGTTTCAATTAAAATTAAAAATTCTAATCAAACCATAAACGACAATGTAATTATGCAAAAGCAAAAAAAGAAAAAAACAAAAGACTTAGGCAACAAACGTGACAACAAAATATCCTTAAGCTGCTGTTTGTTGCTTTAGTGAATTCTAATTTCTTCGTTCCTTTTTTTCGTTTTTCTGCATACAAAACAGTTTTTCAAAAATGTTCAATAGCTTGCCACATAGAATTTGACCTTTATAGGTTGTAACTGACAAAAAAAAAAACAATTTGTTTATTATTGATTTAAATTAATTTTATTATAAAAATTTTTTATATATGTATGCAAATTGAAACTAAACCTTTAAATATTCATATTTTATTAAGCAACCGTTAAACATTTTTTTTTAATTTTTTTAACTTTTTTTTTTTTTTTTTAATTTTTTTTTTAAATTTAAATTTTTCAATTTTTTTATTGAAAAAAAAACTGCCACCAGCATCTCATAATTTTTTTTCCAATTTTCCCAAGTAATTATTAGAATATTATAATTCTGCAACATTTAACATTAAAAAAATAAACAAAAGACTTAAGCAGCATACTTGATTTTATTTGTGTTTTTTTGAATAGTTTTTCACACATTAAATGCAAACTAAAACAACTGTTTTAGGTATTTCTAATAAATAAATAAATTTTTATTTTAAACAATAAACAAGTCTACTGTTTAGTTTAGTTTCTGCTAGCTAGGCTGTGCTTTTGTGTGTATTTTTAACAATTTTTCTACTGTTTAGCTTTAGTTTGTTTGTTTTTCTATAATTTCGGTTACGGTCTCATTGTTATTTGATCGTGCTGTTGTTATTGTTTTAAATTTTTTTTTTTTTAATTTTTCAAATCATTTATGCAGTTATTGTTGTTGTTATTATTGCTTATTATTATTGTTTTTATATATTTTAACATTTAATTTAAAGAAAAATGCTTTACACAGCGAAAAAAAGAAATAAAAATTTCATCGTTTTTTTTTTTTTTTTTTTTTTTTTTTTTTTTTTGCTTTTGTGGAAAACGTTTTTCTTCGTTACCTTATAAAAGAAATAATTTTATCGTTTGTTTTATTATTATTATTATAGATTTTTTAATAATAATTTCCTTTTATTTGTTTTTTATTTTTTTTTTAATTTTTAATTTTCAATTCGTCTGTTTATGACCGACCACCAGTAGCAGTAGTTGTTAAAAAAAAATTGTAAAATTTAATGAAGATTTCACAATATTGTTGAAATTTATTACTTTGTTTGATTAATTACAATAAATTTTGCACAATCTTTAGTTATTTTTTTTATCGTATTAAACTCTTTCGCCTTTGATTTTCAATTAAAAAAAAATAAAAAAGTACTGTCAACATAATCATACTGCTTCCTTGTTAATGAATGAAAGTGTGACAAATTTTAATTGCCTGCCAGCCATTACAAATGTAACGAAAACATGTGTAAAACGACTTTCTGTAATTACCTCACAATCTCTTTTGATTTGCTTTTAACTTGTTTAACTTTTTCTTAAAAGAAAAAAAATTAAAAAAAATTTAAAAAAAAAATTAAAAAAAACAGTCCAACTCATTGACCATTTCTAGTCATTAGAAACGTCAATTGCATTGTTAATTTAAAAACACAACAACAACAACAAAATAACAGCATATTGTTTTAACACATTGAAGACATAACAACCATCAGCCATCAATTCACCAGTGTTGCCATTATTAACCTACTTTTTTTTTTTGCAGCAATAACAATACGTTGTGACACATTTTCTACTTCTGTTCCATTCAAAGTGACGTTCTTACTTTTAAATGAAGCCTGGTTTCTTTTTTTTCACTTTTTTCTTTTTTTTTTTTCCAACTGTATTGGCATTTTTATTACAAATTTTTTTTCATGTTGCACAGGCCATAGAAAAAGAAGGAAAGCATAAGGAGACTAAAAAAAAATAAAAAAAATTGTAAAAATAAAATGAAAATACTTGCAACAAGTTGCATGTTATAGAAAATCAATACGGTAGACTTGAAAGCTAGTAAAAGTTGGTAAGCATTGTTACCCTATAGAAGAAGGAAATATTTTGATTTCTTTTTTAAGGCAACGTATTGAAACTAAATACACACACATGTACACATAATTGATCACTACAGTTCTTCAGTCAGGATTACAATCTAGTCTCTCACGCCTCTTACATATGTTGAGGATGTTAATTTTATACATGATGAGTGATGGGGCCTATTTTCTAGAGGCGACTTAAATCCACCGATTTTAAAGAAATTTTGCAATTTTTTTTCTAATTTCATGTCTATGAAGCCAACGCATTGATACTATACATACATATTTGCTCATTACAATCATTTAGTCAGGATTACAACCTAGATTTCAAACCACTTATGGTGTGTGTATTAATTTTGGACATGAGTGGCCTTCCTCACAACTTCAAGTCGTCTCCGAAAGACTGATTTTTTAAGAAACTTTTCATATTTACACTCCGACTTTTTGCCAGAAATCTTTTGAGAGGCATTTGCCGAAGTAATATTCAAATTTCCGGTTGTTGGAAATGTCTAACCGGGGGGTTTGAACAGTGGCTTCACACCTACTAGACTACTACGGCTCGCTTTCTAACTTACTTATTTAATTGGTTATTACAACCGTTTAGTCAGGATTACAAACTAGCTTCTTACATCATGCCTATGGTGTTTGCAAATAAAATATTTACAAAAATACCTATTGTAGGGTATTAACTAAAAGCCTAACTAGGTTATAGTAAAAATAGCCAATAGTTTTAAACCAAATCCATAACATTTATAAGACACGTAAAAGCGAAATTATTTCGGTTTTTTTATTTCTCTTTTTTCTATTCGCCAACAGATGCTACAATCCAGAGTTAAAAACCATACCAACGCTATTAGAAATAGAACGTGTGGTAAAACAAGAAAACTGGAAAGCAAATTCACAATGTTTATGTGGCTCTTTAAGCCTGTGCAACAAATGTTGAACGTTAAAAGAAAAGCATATAAAATGCAAACGTATTTGTATTTATAAGCGGGTTTATTGCATATCTTTCGTCTTGGTTATTGCAAGCTTAAGTTTTGCATTGACATCAATTGCAACACGAAGCTTGTAAATGGTAACCAGACATACAAAAAAAAAAGAAAAAAAAATGAAATTAAAAACAAAATAAAAAATTTTACGTCTGCAATGTTTTCAGCAATCAAGAGAGTTTTTTTTTTCTTCCTCTTTCTGTCTTTCAATTTTATTTACTTTTACTGATCAATACAATTAATTTTAACGTTTTATGTTAATTTGCAAGATTTTAAACACATTGCAACACTGTTTATAAAAAAAAAAGAAAAAAAATTCACCTTGCAACACGTGTTTTGCTTAACACTACATAAATTATTAAAAACAAAAACAAAAACAAAAATAAAAATTCACTGGCATTTAAAATCTTTTTCAAAAGACCTGGTTTTTTCTTTCTCATGCTTTAACTTTACATATTTAAAACGGTCTTCCTTAAAATCGTAAACATAATAGCAAACATTCGGTTGAAAAACCCTCAAAAACGATTTATGGCTTGTTAAACATGACAGTTGTTATGGCATTAAGAAAATTAATGACAGAATGATGACCAAAATTTTTAATGAAAACATTATTATTTTGGGGGCGACGATTATAACCAACAAAAAACAAAAAATAAAAAACAAAAAAAAAACATGTTTAATTCACAACAAGTTGATCTAATTTTTTTGTCAGTCGTAAATTCAATGTGACAAAATTATAAAACAATTAACGACTGAATGTGTGGGAAAAATTTATTTTGTCCGATCCATACACACACAAAATGAAATAAATTGAGAAATTAAGCTCGCATGATTTACAAGTTTTGTTAAGAAGATAAAATTTTTTAAATTTCATTAACATTTTCCCATTTAATTATGAAAATGTAGGCTTTGCAAGTCATGTAAATCCATGTAATTCCATAACAAAAGACTTAAGCAACAAACTCGAATTATGATTTTTGAATTATGATTCTTTGTTCGGCAACCTGGCAAATATTTATGGCAACATTTGAACTACTGGAAATCAGTATCTTTAAATCTTCCTCTTATAAATTGTGGTGAAAGTCAAATAAAGTACTCGGCTTCACAGTATTTGCCAAACCATACTACTTAAGCTAAACAACTTCAAGAGATCTATTCATGATTAGTTTAAGAATTTCTTTTATCAATTACAGAATAGTCATTTGATCAATATAGCGCTTACAAAGGTACACAAATACCTTGAAATAACGGATGTCTACTTATTAACCCTCATCAGGCTTAGGCAAAGTACTAATGAAAGCTGCAGTAACATTAGAATATTGCGAGCATGGCTTTATTATTAGCATACAGCTAGGTAAGGCTGTCGATTACATACAATCATACATACATACATATAATTGCTCATTGCAACCGTTGAATCAGGCTTACGACTTAGCTTTTCACACCACTTAAGTTGTGTGTTTGAATTTTTACATGAGCGATGAGACTACAGTTTAAAAACGACTCTTCGACAGATTTTTGTAGAACTTTTCAATGGCAATGTTATATTACTCTCCAACATATTTTTCACACACCAGCACACCACATCTTACCAAATTTTCACAAGTGTCTAGTTTAGCATAAATCGGTTCCCACAACCATCGCAATAAACTTTCAACAACCAGAGAAAAATCAAGTTGTTTTTGCGCAGACTTTCCAACATTTAAAAATATTGTCCACTTAAAAAAAGATAATTTGATTATAAACAAATTATTATTGTTACTTCTTTTTTTTCTGTTGTTGTCTTTGTTGTTGTTATTGTAACAACAATTTCATGGTAGATAATAATAAATAGATTTTCTTTTCATTTTGTTTTTTCTTATTTTTCTTTTCTTCTTGGTCAGTCATGCTAACAAGGCATGAAACTTAATCTTCTTTTTTTTTATATTTTGTTTTATAGGCCCCTTAGTTGTTTAGAAAATAAAAAAAATTGTAGAAGAGTAATCTAAAAAGAAATATAAGGTAGGAAGATCAAGCTTGACTGAGTGACACTCTATAACTACTGTCGGGTTCTATTGGGTATTATAAGATTTCTACATTATAGTTTAGAACTGTCAAAAGCTTTTGCTTACAACTGAGATAATTCCTCTCTTCGATTTCCTTCTACTATCAAGCAAACATAAAACTTTCTGCGCAAAGAGAAAAGTATTCGTTTTTAACGAATTACTCACGCCGTTACAATAATTTTCCACAGAAAAGTTTCTGAAATTTCAATTGGCAAATTTCTATTCTTTTATCGAGAAATTTAAGACGCTAACTAAGGATCTCCCAACCTTAATGAGACACTAGCATTTTGTAATGCGAAATGTAAACAATAATCCAGTTCGGAAGGCCTCTGACACCTTCTGCACAGAAAGGCTAACAGCATACAACGCCACTTCCTGGAAAAGAATAAAATTCAGTCAGCAAAGTTCCTAATTACTACGCCCAATCTATGTTATGTCTTGCCGTAGACTTGTAACACGAAACACGCATGCAATTACGGTTACTGGATTACGTATTTACATTATTGGTCTAAGCTAGAAAGAAATATGCCTTTTGTAGAATATGCTGGAACACTTAGTGCTGTTGAAGTATGTTGAACTATTATACGCGAGTCTGTAGTTCGAATCCCAGCTCATATATCTCAAACAAAACGAAGTATGAAAATGTATTTCTTTGGTAACTTCTTCTCAGCAGATTTGTAACCAAAAACTCTGTGGTTAAATAAAATTGCCATGAAAGATTTTTCAGAAATATGTCGTTCGGTGTAGAGTTTAAACTGTAGGCTCCATCACTTATACATAAAATTAATAGACACACTAGGGGTGGTGTGAGAATCTAGGTCGAGTTCAGACTAAAGGTTTGTCTAAAGGTTGCACACTATAAATATACTCACGCATAACTCGAGTGCAAAGCCTACTTTGTTTTATGCTTATATGACTGCGGCAAATTCTGTTGCATATGACGGCCGAAGTCGCCGTAGTCTAGTAGGTAGTGTGTTGGCTTATTAGACGAAAGGCCAGGGTTCGAATCCACGGTCAGACATCAAAAACGAAATATGAAAAAAAATATTTCTTCGGCGACTTCCTCTCAGCAGATTTCTGGCAAAAACTCTGAGAGTAAATAAAATTGCCATGAAAAGTTTCTCAAAAAAATCTGTCGTTCGGAGTCGACTTTAAACTGTAGGTCCAGCCACTCATGTATAAAATTAGCACACACAACATAAGTGGTGTGAGAAGCTAGGCCGTAATCCTGACTGAAGGGTTATAATGACGAATTATGTATGTATGTGTGGTGGCCGAATTTCATACTGAACATTGGTTTGATGACCGTACCAAATCAAATCTCTGCCCAAGTAGAGGTTTGACAGCACAAGTGGCCTTGGATAGGGTACACTCATTTCACGAAGTCGGCAAAGAAGAAGACAGCAAATTGGTGTACCATCTAGAACATGGAAACCAGGTTCATTTTATATGGAAATAAAAGCATTAAAATACTTTGGAATGTTGACAGCCATAGAACTCGCCATAGAGTTTGGCAGAAATGTCCCCATGCTTTGGAATGAAAATTACCTTCATACATACACTTCAGCAAATTCTAAAGACGTTGAATTACCATCATTATAATAATACTTTCCTTTAAGTGTAGGGTATAATAAACATATTAAAATATGTTATAAAAATACGATACAATAGCGTATAGAAATAATTTATAGAAGTGAAAGTAAAGCAAATGAAATTTAATAAGTTTTTTTATTTAAAATTTCATTTTCCCATAATAATAATCATAATATTGCAAAACAATTTCATTTGCCAGTTGTAGTTGTTGTTGTAGTTGTAGTTGTACTAGACGTATAATAATAATAATAATAATAATAATTTTTAAAAAAGTTTTGAAAACCAGTTAAATTAAAAGCAAAATAAAAATATTTTTAAAAAAAAAAATTTGCACAATTTAACATCTTTTTAAAGCAAAAAAAAAGGGGTAAAAAAAAAACCTCACTTTTTATGTTACAGTTTTATTAGCCATAATTTATCATTTAAATGCGATAATAATCAAGGTTAAATTTTAAGTTAAAGAGTTGTCTTTATATTTCTTTCTTTTTTCTGTATTCCTTTGCAAAACTCAAAATTTGTCTTGCCTTTCTTTAAATGAAACGAAAGTGAAAATGAAAATGAAAATGAAAATGAAAATGAAAATGAAAATGTTACCATTTCGTTTAGTTTTCTTAAATAAAATGTTATTATTAAACTGTAATCAATGGTAATAAACTAAAAGGTTTTCATTTTTAGTTGGGGTGCCAAAGGAAATCAAAAGAAAAAGAAATCATAATCACAGGATATAAAAACAAGTTTATTTTTTGCTCTTGAATAGCTTGTTTTATGAAATCTTTGGTTTAAAACCGTAATATTCAAAGGTGAAGGTCAAAATTTTGAGAGAAATTTATTTTACAAAAACAAAAATAATAACAAAAACAGCATGTAATTTAAAATACAATTAAATAGTGTGGAAAACGTTTAAAAACATTATTTAAGGAAAATAATTTCCAAAAGTGTATAAAAATCCACAAAAACGGCCATATTTCTCTGTTATTGTTTTGATGGAACACATAGCCTACACCACATTGTTCATTTATTGCTAGTGCAGTTCCGTGTCCCCGTAGAGTGTTGGTTTATTAGTATGTAATGTAGTTCCCTGTCACTAGTCAAGCTTTAGATAGAAGCAACAGCGTTTCTAATGTTATCGTTAGCATCTCGCTTTTCATAGCTGCTGTAGTCATCGTCGTTTTGTTACAATTTTTTTTTTTATCAAATTGCACCTGCCTTGACTTCTGCTCTAAAGATCCAGATATTCTAAATGGCATTCTTCAAGTTTATACCGACAGCTTAAAGATGCATGATTTTCAACCAGTGATATTAAACTCTTCATATATGTTGCCTGACCACTGCAGAAAATGCCTCATAATGTTTGTGACGGTGACGAAATTTTTTCTAAAAATGTTTTGATTTACTTGAACACACATGCTACGATTTATTCCTTAACGAAAGTGTTTTTAACACCCACCCTTATGCATGAATGCCAAAAATTGTTCAAGGAAATTACAAATCAATCAAATGTAACTTTTGTATGGCTTCCGGGACACAGAAATATCGTTGGAAATCCGAATCCGCTATTGAGATTGCAATCTCTTAGATGTTACAGGGTGTTTATGGTATCACAATGAGCTTAAATGTTGGTCTAAGTTGGTACATCTTGCCTAAAGAAAGATCTGCTATCCTCCCTAACATGACCTAACTTGCTACTGTTTTGGCACTACACAGGAAATGAATTTTTAAGCCGAAGAAATAAAAAATAAATCAAGGTTTCATTGCTTTTCATGCAGTTACAGAGACTTTACAAAACTTATCCAGCTAGCTCTGTACGACATTTGACGTATTTGTGACCACGATTCCCACATTACTCCTAACTTGAAGGCCTTTGCAATTCCCCTAATGTTGCTGAAGATTTGAAAACTTTTTTTACGTTCATCAGTATGGCACACAAGCATTAAACTTCCATTCAATCCAATCTAGTTGCAATATCTTAAATCAAATGATTAAAAAAGGTAAGCAATCGAATCAGATAGCCACATGACAGTTAGCCCTAACGATTTGAAAAACTTAGTGCGCTGTAGAGCAATACTAACGAAACAAATATTGCCTCTGAGAGTCTGTTATAATGTCAATATCTTTATAAGTCGCCATAGTCTAGAAAGCAGTGTGTGGATTAATTAGACGCTAGTCCTTGGTGAAAAATATTTCTTTCGACGACTTCCTTTCAACAGTCATCAGACAAAAACTCTAAAAAACTCTGGTGAGAGGAACTAAGTTGTAATCTTGGCTGAATGATTGTAATGACAAATTTAGTGAGCAAATAAGCAATCAGGTAGGCTGCCATAATCTGCTGTATAGTAAAACAACTGTGAAACATGAAAGGAGGTCATCTTTCTTTAATTGTTAAAAAGTCATGGACGCAAAATAAACTTTTCCCGTAAACCACCTTATCTTTCTAAACCGAACTATTAAATAGCTTTACTTACAGAATACTTAAGTCATTTAAATATTAAAAAAAAGAATTTCTTTTTCCTTTACATAACGTAAAATAAAGTCAAAAACAATTTAAAAATATAAAGAATATAAAAGAGATGATGAAATACCATAACCTGATAATATACTAGACTTTACTGCACCTAAAATGAATAATACAACAACAACAACTATTCTTCACTAGATCTCTTAGAAAATAGTAACTCTTTCCTTTTGAAATGTATCTTGTCCTACCACATCGTCCATTTGTTTGCTATTTTAAGTGTTTTTAAGAAAACAACAAAAAAAATTTAATCCAACTGTGTTAAGTGTTTTCAAACTTCTTAAATTCTAAAATTCTATGCAGTTTAATGGCCTTTTGTGTTGTTCTCTTTCCATACAAAAAAAAAAAACATTGAAATCTTGTATGAAAACTTTCAATCAAACAAGACATGCCCACATTTCAAAACAAATTTTAGATTGGCAAACAAAACACAACAGAAAAAGAGAGAAAAAAACCAGCAGCTTTAATACAAAGCAACACGAAACACCCAACATTTAAGAGATACAGGCAGCAACATGACACCACAACTATTTAGTCATCGTTATAATGAAAAACAAACAAAAACAATGAGAAAAAAGAGCAAAAAAATTGGATCAAAGTGTAAAAGAAGTAAAAAAGAAAAAATTATAAACAAAATAAAATTGCAAATAATGAAGTTAAAAACAACAGAGAAACAAAACAAAATAAAACCAAAACAAAAACAAAAACAAAAAGTGAAAATAACCAACACAATTCCAGTTAACCTTGCCTGAGGCCAGTTAAAAGATAAAATAATTGTTAAGCACATGCACTATATCTCTGAGAGAGAGAGAGAGAGGGAAACTGAGACTGAGACTACGACTAACTGACTGATATCTGTGTGGTTCGTATGAAAAATAAAAGCAAAAAAAAACGAGAGTTGGCATGTTCATGCAAGATACAAACGAAACAAAAACAAAAACAAATCAACATTGTTTCAGTTTATTGTCATGACTCTGAATAAAAATAGATTCCAACAAACAAATTGTAAAATAATTAAAAATTTTATTTCACACCAACACACCAGGCCTACTACAAAACACCCTACACACGTCCATAAACAATTTGAAATAAACAATATTTTCCCTGAAAATAATATTTTAACACGAATTGTTATACTTTATGATGGCATGCATGCACAGCTAGTAGCATGAAACAATTCATTTCGATTGTTAATGAAAATTTTAAACAAAAAACAAAAAAAAATGTTCATGACTTTAGCTTATTAGATGATGTCTTAGACATTCGTAATTGCAGCAATTAAATAATTGTCATGAATTAAATTTTTTCTCTTAATTATGGGTGGATTGAACTGTAACAGTAATGTATTGAAAATTAAATGTAATTGAAAGACTTAGACAACAAACTTGATTTTGCATTTAACACACATCATCATCATCATTATCACCATCATCATTTACAATGCAATGCACTTTTTGTTTCAGTATTTTATTAATACGACAATGGAATCTTTTCTAGTGAAACTAAGTTACTGGTTGCTGATCATTTCATATTTTTACGCAGTTCTAGAAAACCATAGCCGATAGAGCTTGATTGACAAAAGTCAGTGCCAACTGCCACTGCTGTTGACTTCCTTTCGTTTTTTTGACGAACTTAGTGCTCTCATGGAACATTATCTTTCTTCTTTTTATTAATACTTTGCTTTGTTAAAGTTGTATTGAAAAAGTTTGCCAATAAAGTAGCCCTAGTCTAATAGGTAGACGAGAGCCTATTATCCAAACAACAACTCAGACCTGTCGTAAAAACAAAAGACTTCAGTGACATCCTCTCAGCAGTCTAGCAAAGAGCCCTGAGGATAAATTAAATTATCATGAAAAGTTTAAGTCATTCGGAGTCCTCCTTAAACAGCTGGTTTTGTTAATAAAGAGCCTATGATTCAAACAACAGCTCAGACAAGTCGAACAAACGAAATATTTCAGTGATTTCCTCTCAGCCCTGAGGATAAATTAAATTATCATGAAAAGTTTAAGTCGTTCGGAGCCTACCTTAAATAGCAGGTTTTGTCACTAAGGAACCTATGATCCAAAAGCAATTAAGTCTGCGACTTAAGAAAACCTCTCATGAGTAACGGGGTTAAATCGCAGAATCTTGGTGGTCAGTTCTCATTACTTGAATGTAAGATGACCAATTTCTTAAATCTCTAGTGCAGAATATCCATGAACTGTATGGCACGTAAAGCAATTTTGTTGAAACCATATATTGTTGTTGTCCTGCTCATGCAATACAGACCAAACGAAGTAGCGCCATTCTGTTGAAGCTACATAGTGTTGCTATCTAGTTTGTGCAATTCAGGCTAAAAGAAGTTGGTAATTAATGACCTATGGTTTCCAAAGAAATATACGCTGATGCCGCCATTAGCCTAAAATCCTTACCAAACAATGACTTTTTCGGATTGTATTGAACACTATGAGATCTCATGTATATTGATATTGAACAAAATTCGATAATTTCATTTATTCACGTGCCGTTCCTTGCTGAAGATGATTTTCCGATGAAAACTAGGGCCAGCTCTACAGCTCATTATCGTTGCCTATATTTGTTCCTTGTGACCTGACAAAACAGACTGAATAAATGGCAACTAATTTGACAGAAGTAACACCAACAAAATGTACGTTTTTCAATTGCCAAAGTCATTGTTAAAAGACCCTATACAAAGCACTCTCTATAGGTTATTAAAGTGATTGGCATCAAAAAACAAATCTCTAAACCAGTATACAGCTATACGTTCAGTCTGGTCCATTGAACTTTTACTTTTTTATGGGGTTCTTTTGTTCTCTTTTTCTTCCATTATACAAAATCACTGGCAATTGTAATTAATTAGCAGTCTAAGCTTAACCTTGGGTGATTTAATGTTTAAAATTTTGAACATTCCATCACAGTTCAAGTCGAAATAATTTCAAACACAAATAAATCACTTTCTCTGTTTGTAATACAATGGCTTGACATGAAATGTTGAAAAGTTGATGAAGAAAAAAAAGAAGTCATATTGGAACTGGTCCAATTACAATTGCAAAACACACATTAATTGTTTAAAAGAAAAATTATGAAAAGAAACGAAAACGAAATTGAGAGAAAAAAAGATGAAATCGGAAAAAAAAGAAGTTCAGAGAGAAAGGAAGATGCAATTTCCATCGACGTTCCGTCTTTAGTAAAGGAAGAGTGTGGTACCGATTGTTAAAAGGAGATTTGGAGGAAGGATAATAACATTTCCGTTGCAGAATTGGCAAGATACGCAATCACTTAGGATCGAGACAAGTTGTTTTTTAGAAAAAAAAACAAATACTTTTTAATGTTATTGTTAATTTAAATTTCGAACCAACGTGAAACAACTGTAAAACACGTACACTACACCAATACTCACCATAGACGGGGCGTTCTGGAACGCATTCTCATCAAATATGAACTTTGATAAACGAAATGATTTCTGCACTGTGCAGGGCAAAGGCAAATGCAAATTGCGAAGTTTGAAGCCGCATTGGAAAAAAAAAGCATTTAATTGTTAAGAGCTTGGCTCGTTGGCTTGCCAAATGAGTGTTGGTTTTGACATACAAACCAAGTAGGAGAAAAAAACTAATACCACACGACTACCCTTGCACTCGTTTTTTTTTTTTTTTTTTCACTATTGTTTTTTACCTTCCGCTTATTTTATTTGTTGCCTTTAAAAGCAACAATCTAAACAGAAACAACAGCGTGCAAATGGTTTTATTTTTGTAAATAACGAAGACAAGCAACAGAACGTTCAACGCGTTTTTAAAATTTTAAAAACAAATTTTGTTGATTTCAAAATTAGAAAAACATTAGTCAGCCTGAGTCAGTCTGGTAAAGCTTATTTTGCGATAGACAGAGCACCCTCACACTACCCAATCGTGTTAGCATGCAACCAACGAATCCAGCGAACAACATCACACCATCACAATGTGTAAAACCCATTTCGAACCCACAACGCTATGATACACATCAGCCTTATTACAGCAGTATTCAATGCTGAACGGTTTAGGTTTTACAAAACGGCTTATCAGAATCCTGTTCATCAATAAAGAACTGAAGCAATAGAGTGCCACGCTTCAACGTAAAGTCTTTAATTGTTAGTTTATTATTGTAAGCATAACAATACATATAAACAATGGATTAAAGATGTTTAGACTCTTAAATAAATTTTAAGTGTTATGTTTACGGTCCATGAATCATTTGACCAACGAAATTTCAATTAAATCGCTTGTACTAAATTAACACATCCAATCTTCATTTTATTTCCTTTAGTTAATTGGAATTTGGATTTTGCTTATTGGATTATAAAGAAGACATATTCCAAGTAAATAAGGAAATAAAATATCCATCAAATTGGCGCCACAGTGCTGTTAACAAGCAATTAATTTTGTCATTAAATTTTCCATGAATATTTCACTTACATGGTTACCACCACCATGTAACTCACCGCAAATATTTTGGGATCTCAGATTTTATCTGCAGAATTGTTTCGGAACAAAAGGAAAATATAGCACAACATGAAATTCTAGGAAATTGGTGGTGAGATATTTTGTTCTGCAAATAATTGCTGCATTAAGTCGTTTGTTATACTTGCAATGTGTCTTGCTT
>QOCX01003979.1:0-15941 GCA_005959815.1 Sarcophaga bullata | reverse complement strand
GTCTGTCGGCCAATTATTTGTAAAGCTAAGCACACGCAAGCCAATAAAATAAATAGACAAGAGACCGTCATGCTTAAAAAAGTAAAAAAAAAAACAACAAAAAAATTATTCACGACGACATTCGTCGTCAGGTAAAAAAAGAAAAAAACACAATCTTTTAAGCCAAATTTTACAAACAAATACAACCATTACATCAACGTAATTGTAGTTGTTTTTTGGCGGCAATTTGTCAGCATTTTTGTGAACATTTTTTAAGGTTGTGTTCATAAAACGCGTTCATTGGAGAATTCATTGTTCATTTCGATTTCGTTTTTGATTTTTATTTCGTTTCGTATTTGTTTTTTTTTTTTATTGATTTGTTGTTGTTTTTATTTTCAATTTTTTTTTTCATTTTTGGACATGATATTTTGAAGTGGTTTGGTGGTGGCTTTTGTGTCAATCATGACTTGATTTCTAAATGCTGATCGATAAATTCGAAACAATCGAAATAAACAGAGAAATAAAAACACAATTGTAAACAAAAATTAATTTTTTTTTGTTTGTTTGTTTGTCATTTTGTAAGATGACAAGATTATAAGCTGGAAACGTAATAATTTTGTGAAATATTTTTTTTAAAGATTTTCTATAAAAAAAAAAAAAAAAATTTAAATTGGGGCTCCTCCGAGTTTCTGCATTTGAATTCAATTCTGTTCAAATTTTTTTCTATGAAACTCTACAGGATTAAGTTTTAATCACAATATATCTTCGTCCTTACAACTCTTTTGCAGGCTAACTAAGGATTACTTTCCGATCTGCTCAGGTTTTGGATATGTATGCCATTCATGAAAGGAACTTGTATTCTAGAATGGCATTTAAAACTCTTAATATTCAAAATTCAAAAACCATAATGAATTATTTTGCAATTTCCCTGAAATTTCATTTTAAACTGTCCCAGTTTGGAGCCAAGTACACCGAAGTGATGAAATGCTCTTTTGTTTCTGCTACAAATGCATCTGTGAACTGGCTTTGCATTGAGACTAACAGCCTTGGTGGATGAATCTTAAAGCGAGATTAATCTGGCTTGAGTACGAAACCACACGAACAGGTATATAGGCTGACATGCAAAATAGTTATTCGAACTAGAACCACTTGGTTAAACCCTCAAGAGAAAATTTAACATTCAAATAGCTTGGCTGTAAAGTTTTTAATTTTATTCACATTTCCAACAAGCTATCGAAAGTTGAACAAACATTACAGATGAGAAGTTCTAATTATTGCTGTTATGTTAAGGTACCATAGTGCAGCGAATATACAATCTATTATACTGCCTTCACTCTGCATACATACATACATACATATGAACATAATTGATCATTACATTCCTTCGATCGGGATTATGACCTAGCTTCTCACCGCACTTATGTTGTGCTTGTTAATTTTATACATGAGTGGTGGGACCTATTGTTTAAATTCGCATTCGAATGACAGCTTTTTGAAAAACACTTTCATGGTAATTTTATTTTTCTCTCAGAGTTTTTGACAGAAATCTGCTGAGATGCAGTCCCTGAAGAAATATTTTCTCATATTTTCATTTTGATGTCTGACCTAGGGTTCGAATAGTGGCCTTATGTCTAATAAACCAACACACTACCTACGAGGCTATGGCGACTACATTTCATTCTACATAAGGTATCCCTAAAATGTCTCCTTCAAACCTAATGCCCAGGCTAGAGACAAGGAGAACAATTTGCAAATTTAGCTGGTTTCTGTGTGATAGCGGCTTAAAAAAAAAAGAGGACGACAGTGCGACATAATAAATTGTGTACAAGTGAAGGTTACGTAAATTAGAAAGAAAATCTTGGGCAGTAACTACGCTACAGCTATTTGTCATCATTAGAGCCCATAGAACTGTACAAGCTTTTGCAAGGGCTGGTAAGAGACTGCTTGAGTTGATTGGCATTTTGTTTATCTCATTTGTAGCAGAAATTCAGTGTGGACTTAGCATAATTGTGCTACATCAGCTTATTTGTTTGAAACATATTGATTAACGCTTCCGTAAGTCATCTAGCTATGCGATCATACCGGAAGATTGAACAATCCATGTATGAACGTCTATAAGAAACTGTAATGCTTATGCAAGGACTGGTAACACTGTACATATTTATGGCATCTGATTTCTAAAAAGGCTGAAAGTAAAAATTCTTTTCAGCAGCATTATTGCTTGCATAAGTGTTTTCTTTAATTGTAGCAACATTGGACCATTTAATCATGTCAACAAATTTCCCCATTTACATGTCAAAAGTCAAATTATGGCTCCTTTCTTACGGGTCAAGTGTCTTCAGATTGATGGATTATTTACCTACAATCATAATTGGCCATTACCATCCTTTGGTCAGGATTAAGACCTAATTTCTTACATCACTTATGTTGTGTGTGTTAATTTTATAAATGAGTGGCGACATCTACAGTTCAAAGTCGACTTCGAAACGAAAAATTTTTTAGACGTTTTTCATGGCAATTTTTCATTTAATCTTAGAGTTTTTGTCAGAAATCTGCTGAGAGGAAGTCGCCTAAGAAAGATTTTTTCATATTTCGTTTAATTGGAGATGTCGGTTTGAACCGAAGCCCTACCGTCTAAAAAGCCAATACACTACCTACTAGACTCCGCCGACTACATTGATAGATTAATTGGCACTACGAAACTCGTAGTTTCAAATTCATGTAAGCGAAGCGAGATGTGTCCTATCTCAACAGCTGTAATTCCCTTCAAGTAATTCTATGAAATGTCGAATATTCATACAACTCTGGCTATAAACTTTCTACTTTAATTTTATCCAATTTGTATGTTATGACCCTGTATCTTTACAAAACAAAAAGTCTTAATAAATAATTTTTTAACTGGTTCCTTTGGTACTTGTTTTTGTTTTTATTGGCTTTGTTGTTTTTGTTAATATGTATTGGTATGGTTATGGATAAAAAAAAAAAATGTTGATTTTTATATTCTAACCTGATATACAAAAATGCTTGAAAAACAAAGTAATTAAACACCGACGTGTTTATTTAACCATTTAACATTTTTGACTTGACTCAACTCAACTCAATTCAACGTTCATTTTGTATCTCTAGATGTATGGTCGTATATAGAGAAGATACAAAGAAATATTGTCTTGACTTATTTCAAGTGTGTGTAGTTGCTTGTATTAATTTTTTTTTTTTTTTTTTTTTTTTTTTTTTTTTTTTTTTTTATTTAACAAAGGCCCAACCAACAATGATTAACAGTTGGATGCTTTGTTTTATTTGTTTTTATTGTTAAAATTTTTTTTTCTTAATTTTTTTTTTTTAATAGAGTGTGCTACAATTCTTAGAAAAACTTTGCATTTAAACGCTTTAATTGGCAATCTTTTGTTGTTAAGTTTTTTAAATTGCAATTGCAAGCAAGCAGATTTGTGCTTAGTTTGTGGCTTTTACTGGGTTATTACTTCCGCATTGAAGCAATTGAAGTTTTTCAATTGTAATTGTAATTGAAGAAAAATTTTTATTTGTTTTCAATGTGAAACAATTTCAAGAATGTTGAATTGATTTTGTTTGTGTTTCCAGAAGATCGATTCTTAATATGTTTGAATACAAGCTTGTCTTGACTTCTTAAGGTCTTTCCGGCTGGCAGCACCACTATATGCTGCCTGTTACTAAACCGCCATTTTGAATATAAAAAAATGCACCAAATTTACAAGATTTTTATAAAGAATATCTTCTTCTTCTCCTTTTCCTCCCCTTTCAATTAATTTCAAATACGTACGCAATATTGTATGCTTTTTCCTCAAATTATTGTATAAACATTGAGTGAAGAAATGAAATTGAAATTGAAATTGAAATTGAAATCGAGAATCAGAATCAAAATGATTTTATTTCTTAGTAAAATGTTTAAATAAATAACAATTCTTATATATTTTTTCTATTCGAAATTGATATTGAAATTGAAATTTGATGGAAATTGAGTTTCAAATCAAATTTCAAATCAATTTCAATGAATAAACAAAAAAAATATATCGACGAGTGTTCGTACTTACTCGACTTCTTTTTGGAATGAAAAAAAAAAATTGAAAATAAAAACCGAAAAAAACAAACAAAATATTGAAAAATATTATTGAGGAAACTAAACTTAAGTAAATAAATATTTTCAAAAAAAAAAAAAATTTTTTTTTTTAAACAAATTCTTAAGGCTCTATGAGGTATTGTAATGATTCTACTCTCAATTATTTCAATCGATTCGGAAACATCTTCAAATTTTCTTGCATCAAATCAATTGAAGTTAATTGAAGATGACAATGGAACTGCAGTAAGATCCAAAATATTATTATTTTTGTTCAGAATTAAGTCGTGATTTTGTGAAAGTCCTTTAAATCCTTGCTATATAGAAAGTATTTTTCAATATAAAGTGCCTTACAAAATAGCATCGATTTGCATAAAAGCTTACCTCGTTTATGATTGTTTAAATTTGATTTCAAACAGATACAAATACTTACAAAATATTTGTTCAATCAAGCAAATTCCAACAATTCAAAATTCAAATTCGATGGAACTGACATCTAGGTTATCTCAAGTTTCTCACTGGCAAGCTTATTAAAAAAAAAACGATAAGCAATCGTATTAGGATCTGGTTCCACAACATACATAACATAATTGGTCATTGCAACCCTTCAGTCAGGCTTGCGACCTAGTTTCTCAAGCTACTTATGTTGTGTGCCTTAATTTCATACATGCATGGCGGCAACTACAGTGAAAATCGTCTCCAAACGACAGATTTTTGAGAAACTTTTTTTATTTAATCACAGAGTTTTTGCCAGAAATCTGCTGAAAGGAAGTCGTCGAAGAAATATTTTCATGTTTTCGTTTTGATGTCTAACATGGGGTTTGAGCCGTGGCCTTACGTCTAATAAGCCAACACACTAGACTACGGCGGCTTCATTCCGTTCCACAAACCATCCAAAAAAAGAAATACCCCCAAGAGTGTCTTCCCCAAAGACGGACTACTTACTTACTTAATTGGTCATTACAACCCTTCAGTCAGGATTACAACATAGCTTCTTATTCCAGCCATGCTGCGTGTGTTATTTTTATAAGTGAGTGGCGGGTCCAACAGTTTAAAGTCGACTTCGCATGAAAGATTATTTTTAGAAACTTTTCATGGATATTTTACTTATCCTTAGAGTTTTTGCCAGAAAACTGCTGAGAGAAAGGCGCCGAAAAATACTTTTTTAAATTTGGTTTACTTCCAGATGTCTGATCTGGGGTTTGAACCTAGGCCTCACCGTCCGAAAAATAAGCCAATATACTACCTACTAAACTACGTCTAGTTATGTAGCTAACAGAATAATAGAAGTAAAATCTGTTTCCTATACTAGGCGATTTCCTTGCCGCAGCTTGCAGAAAAGGCTGGAACCTGTACACACCATAACGTAGAAAATATCCTAGAAAACGAAAGAGTTGCTGCAGTTGAAAGCCGAAGGTGATAAAGAGTAGATAACACTATCCTATCGGTTATATATTCTAAACATACGCACAAACACAAAAACGTAATGACATCATAGTTTCTCCCAGAGAAATTCAACTCAGAGTACTTCTATTAACAATAACAATTCCGCAGTAAAATCGAAAAATCAAGATACGTTATTACGATTGTGGCAAGGCAATGGGACCTACAGTTTAATGTCTTCTTACAACAGAGAGAAACATCTTCTCATTTATTTACACTCAAAGTTTTTGGCCAGAAATCTGCTGATAGGAAGCAACCGAAAGGAATATTCGTTCATGATTCGTTTTGTTCGAGATGTCTCAACTGGGCTTTGAAACACAGGCACTCATCTAATAAGCCAGCACACTACCTACTAGCCTAGGGAAGAATGTTAAATTAGCGATAAAAGTAAAAGGGGCGTTGGCTAGATCTTTAGATAGGGATACTAAGAACTAGATGTTCGACATAAGGAATGTGAATAAATTGGAAAAATCAAAGATTAAAGAATTTTTCAAACACGACAGAAAAGCCTCTACAGATTGCATACTCACCTTATATGATTTCTTACTCTATTTGCTCAGTAGTTGTTATACAAATGGTAGTTCGAAATTACTATCCATAGAATGACTAGAAATAGCCTGGACTATCATAAACCCCAATGGTCAATTTAGAATGGGAAGACAAACCTTTGGTCCATATTCGTATCAGACATTTCAACAATTTGACGGGTTCTCAGCTCAATCTCAGCATAGAATAGCTTGTAATATCGTTTACAGATATCTGCTAAGCCTTTAATTCACAGCGCTACGAATTAACTACCTTTGGTTTGTAAGAAAGACCTTCTAAATCAACTGGTTTCTAAAACGAGATTGTAGCAGGCTTTAAATGCTTAGCTTGGTAAGCCTAATATTTTGTAATTGACTCTCCTTCGAAATCTTGTTTACAATTTATCCAATTCGTTGTGTTACATTTCATACAACAAACTAAACATGAATACCAGCCCCCTTCAATAAAATAAGCATCTTTGAAAAATACACACAGAAACAACACCCCCCCCGCCCCTGGATCAAAATTTTCAAAAATTCATTTCAAATCAATAACCAGCATCGTGATATGAATGTTTCCAACTGTTGAATGATGATGATCATCATCATCATCTCCGTCATAATTTCCTTGATAAAAATGCTTTGCATCTGCAGTTAATCAAATCGATTGAGTTAATGAAAACAGAATCTAAAAAAAAAAACAAATCATGTCTGTGAGGAATTGATGAAAGCCATTTCACAACAAAAATTTATCGCAATTGGGTTTTTTGAAAAATTTATTTACTTTCGAGTTTCTTTGTAGCAGAATATTATTCAAAGTTCAAATTTTTAATTTTTTTTTTTTTTTTTTTTTTTTTTTTTTTTTTGAAATTATCGATTGAATAGGAAATTAAAAGACATTAAGCAGGTGGAAGTGTTAAAAAGTCTATTTCCCTTCAAAAGTTCGCCTTCTTTTTTTTTTGCTTTTTGTGAATGAATAGTAAGTACCGACCGTTATTTTTTAATTAAATATTTATTATAAACATCGATTTTTGTTTTTGTTTTTTTGTTTTTTATACAAAATAATTTCGAAATAATTGTGTTATAAATTATATTGAATGTTCAGTTCATTCATTGCCGTAGGCTCTACAAATTAAAATAATTACCCCGAAAAGGGAAAAAACAACAACAACAACAAAAAAAACTAATAATTAATCATTCAGTAAGGCACGCACAGTGGTTGTAAGGGGAAAATATGTGCAGATTATGTAAACCATTCTAGCAATCATAAAAGCCCAATTGATTCATTGCTCTGGACCAGCTATTGAATTGAATAAACCACAAACATTACATACAGTGAGCGTCAAAAGAAATGGTACATTAAAAAAAAGGTATACATTCATAAATTACCGTTATTTTAATTTTTAAAAATTGTTTCATTGCCAGTTTTTAAAATTGAAAAAAAAAAATTTTTTTTTTCGAAATTTTGTAAAATTTTTTCGTGCACTCTCCTTAAGTGCTAAAAGTTGAATTTGATGATTGTTAGAATTTTAAACTTCTGCTACAGTTTCTTTTAACGCTCACTGTATCTTTAACGTCCATGATATCTCGGTGAAGATTTGCGACAAAGTTGGTACAAAATTGGAAATTTTCATTGGACAAATTTAGGTAGTTGCTGCCTTATATTATCGTGTTTATCTTACATACATACATACATACATACATACATACATACATACATACATACATACATACATACATCATACATAATACATACATACATACATACATACATACAAGTACTTACATACACACAACATACATACATACCAATACATACATAATTACATACATATCAAACATACATACATACATACATACATACATACATACATACTTACATACATACATACAATTACATACACACATACATACATACATACTTAATTGTTCATTACAACCCTTCAGTCAGGATTACGACCAAGCTTGTTGGGTGTTATTAATTTCATACATGAGGTGGGCGTAGCTTCAGTTTAAAGTCGACTCTGAACGACAGATTTTGGGCAACCTTTTCTCAGAGTTTTGCCAGAAATCTGTTGAGGAGGAAGTAACTGAAGAAATATTTGTTCGCATTTCGTTTTTTTGGACTTGTCTGACCCGCGGTTTGAACCATAACCTCACGTCTAGTAAGCCAACATACTATCTACTAGGCCACAGCAGCGTCTTCATATTACACAAGAAATTATTTTTTGTCTACAACAATTAACTGATAATACCACTGTGCCGAGCTAGCAGATAATGAGTAACGTAAAGTATGACAATAGAAGCGCCCACTTAAATGTTATAATTTCATTCTAAGTATTCTAATGAATTATTTAATCTTTGCCTGACCACTGTCAATCATTTACTATATTGATGTTGTTGGTGTTGCTGTTGTTGTTGTTGTTGTAGAGAAACATCTAAATATTTAGGTTAACCAAACATTATTTGTGTGGCCAATTGTAATGAGAAATTTTAAGACCCTTTTTTTTATAAAAGACGCAAACGAAACATAATGGCCAGGGCCAGTTCATAAATAAACATAAACACACATGCAGTAGAGCACAATAGTTTAGTTGAGTTCCCTACACAATCACTAGCACATATTATTACTTCGTTTTCCGCTTCTTTGTCTTCTTTGGTTTCGGTTACTGATACAAGTGAACCATAATAAACATAAATTGGAGGAGAATATGTTTACACTGACTGTAGATATGTATGAGCATGAGCATGAGCATGATTATGAACATGAGCATGAGTATGAACATGAGTATGAGCATGAGTATCTTGAAAGTATTTGGGTATCTGATTTGCTGATTGCTGGTTGCTGGGCAATATCCAAGCAAAGACCACCAACATGTCAGCTCACACGTTGCGGAACATGATCATATACAAGCACAGAAACAGAAAATAAACAACAAACGATCCAGAATATTTGTTGTTAGTGGAGCAATGCTAAATAATCGCCTGAATATGAACCAGCATAAATGTTGTTTATTTTGGAGGCATCATCAGCATCATCATCATCATCATCATCATCGCTGCCCATAACTGCAGGGCGAAATTATTTTCTTGTATAGAAATTGCTAACTTACTGCTTACTTAGATTGCCTAACTGACTGATGGCCAGTGTTGAAGGCATTTTCTTATACTAACAAGTGTGGGTTGGGTTATATGCCACACATGTGGTTAATTTGCCAGTTCTTCCATCCATCCATCCATTCATTCATTCATTCATTCATTCATTCCTACGTTCTGCAATTTCATTGAAACAAAAATTTTTATTTCGAAAATCTCGTACGTATTAAACGCTTTTCATTTTTGGCCAATCTGTTAAGAATTTTTTTGTTTGTGTTTATTGGCCAATTATTTAGTTGTGTGCGTCTTTTGTGGTCTCTAATAAATTTTGGTTGTTTTTTTTTCATTTGATTTTAAGAACCATATTCCTCTGAAATTATTCTCTTTTAATTGCTTTTGGTGGGTACATGTGCAAACAATTTTGTGGCAGTTCATAGCTTTTAACACTTTTTGCTAAACGTAAAGAACTTGAAATTGCTGGAACTGTTCTGCATCCTACTGGATGTACAGAATTTTGGGCAATTTAGGGGAAACAAAAATTTGGTTCATATTCATATCTGGCCTATCTATGCTTTATTTATCGTTAAGTGGGCCTTAGAAATAAAATAAGATAATGAAAGTCTAGGTTCTTAGCTATTATTTGCTAACAAATTTATGACAATTGATGATGTATAAGCAAGATTATAAGAATTTACATTTAATTTGTTTTAATATCGTTAAGTGGGCGTGGCAAATATAATAATATTTACGCCTACAGTGAAATAACACATTTTTACCTTTCGTTTGATAACAAATTTATAAAAATTGGTGCTCTAATTACAAAGTTATACGAAATTAAAGAAAATACTTTACACATCCAACGCAAACAATTTTTGGTAAAAATTTCATCTCAAATCAAATCATAAGCTTACTATCGCTTTATCGCCTAATATCGCTTTATCGCTTAATAGCGCTCAATATCGCTTAATAACGCTCAATGTCGCTTAATATCGCTTTATCGTTTAATATCGCTTAATGTCGCTTAATATCGCTTAATATAGCTCGACCTCGTTTTATCGCTTAGTATCGCTCAATCTCGCTTTATCGTGTAATATCGCTTAATATCGCATTATGGCTTTATCGCTTAATATCGAATAATATCGCTCAAACTCGCTTTATCGCTTAATATCGCTTAATATCACTTAATATCGCATTATGGTTTTATCGCTTAATATCGCATTATGGTTTTATCGCTTAATATCGATTAGTATTGCTTTATCTCTCAATCTCTCTTTATCACTTAATATCGCTTTATCGCTTTATCGTTTAATATCGCTTAATGTCGCTTAATATCGCTTAATATCGCTTAATATAGCTCGATCTCGTTTTATCGCATAGTATCGCTCAATCTCGCTTTATCGCGTAATATCGCTTAATATCGCTTAATATCGTTTTATCGCTTAATATCGCTCGATATCGCTTAATCTCTTCTCTCGCTTCTTATTCTTCTTCTTTTTGCTTCTTTTTCTTCTCACTTCGTTTTCATTTCACTGGCTATAGTGACTATACCTGCTGTGGTATGGATGTAGGCAATAAGACAATATCAAACCACAACAAGAGGATACAAACAAGTATCTCGAACCAAGCGACAGAGGCATGAGCTCTGTTAGCTTTTTAGGATCGATAGTATTTGTGCCTTATTTAAGTACATTCGCGACTTAATGCAACTACAGCACACAATTCCGATGGCCATTTAACATCATCTCGTCATGAGATGATCATCTCAATCCAATGTGGCATGAGCTCTAAGTGACAAGTGGTATTGTCCTATTGGAATCAAATGCCTTTGATGTTTAGCTCATCTGATGCAGCTAAAAAGTAGTTGGTAAGAATAATAATTGTAGTCGCTGTAGTCTAGTGGGTACTGTGTTGGCTTATTAGACGTGAGGCCACGGTTCTAACATCACAGGTCAAACATCTACAACAAAACGAAGTTGGAAAAAATATTTCTTCGGCTACTGGCTCTTATCAGATTTGTGGCAAAAAGTCTGCTTATGAATGAAAAAAATTGCCATGAAAAGTTTCTCAAAAATCTGTCGTTCGAAGTCGACTTTAAAGTGTAGGTCTCGCCACTGATGTATAAAATTATTGTTGTACACAAGTGGTGTAATAAGCTGGAACGTAATCCTGACTGAAGGCTAATGGTAATGACCAATTATGTATGTATGTATGTATGTAATACATGCCGGAAAAACCCATGAAAATATAAAATGTATTCGAAAGACTCGTCAATGAAAGTGTTAAAGATTTCATTCCTTTACAGCTCAATCACCACATACATAGTTATCAATGGGTATTGTATATCGCTTCTTAAAAAAAAATTAAAAAAAATTTTTTTTTTTTGTTTTTGTTTTTGTTAATCACCACAAATCATATTTATTTGACCAGTTTGCAGTCACACGTGCTTTCATTTAATAGAGAACATCTGTGCAAACATTACGACGAAATTTTTATCGAATACAGCAACAGAAAAAAAATCGAAAAAAAAAATTAAAAAAGGAAACGTAAACGATCATGATGCCAAAATGATTTCTTTTCTTTTAATATCTTCCATTATTGAATCTTCTCTGATCATATTTTTTAATTCAATTTTATTTATTTTTGAACAATTTTTTGTTGTTGTTGAAATGTGTTTCAAATTATTGCGACAACATGAGTAACGACAATGCCACCAACATCATCACCATCATCATAATCGGCAATAGCATGTAATGCTAGAAGCATTAAAGAAAAATTTGGTCGAAAATAATTTTTAAAATTAAACGAAAATTTAAATTAAAATTTGAATTGGATTGTGAAATTAATATCCAGATGTGCGGTTGGTTGGCTTTTACAAAAAAAAAAAAAAAAAAAAAAAAAAAAAATCCATTGCAGGAACAGAGCACTTCATTTGCATTTCATTTCAATCCGAACACATTCATTGAAGAATTGTGTTAAAATGTCAGGAAATTTGTAGCGAATATTTTTAATTGTTGTTGCTATTAGATCAGCATCTATATACATAGGCGTTGTTTAACCCAGTTTATACACTTCAATGATCTTGAGCATCTGACCCAATGATACGCTTGCTTCTCGAAGAACATGGGCACACTCAGATGATTAACAGAACAATAATACGGGAGAACAAACGAGTAAATGAATGAATGAACAACTGCTGCAAGCAATACAAATAGACAGTCATACGTACTTACATGCATACACAGTTAGATGAAATAATAGGTTAGATTAGGTTAGAGGACCTATCATGTGACCTCTTCATCTTCGTCATGGAGAGTGTTTTGTGAAAGGCGGGAGTGCATCGCAATGGCACTATCTTTCATAAAAGTGTCCAGCTTCTTGCGTATGCTGCCGACATTGATATGGAACGTGAGAATACTAACTTTTTAATATCCTTTGTGGATGTTATCCTCTCTTTGGGCAGTTTTTGGTATTCTATGGAAAGCATTGAAGCCACTTGATTTTTGAAATCAAAAATCGTGAAGGAATTTGATTTTCTTAGCCAGGACATCAACCTAATCTGTTCGGGTTTGTTAAGAAAAAGTGTAGAAAGGCTTGTGTTGTCAGAACTTTGCTGAACAATTTTTTTCCTTTAAAAAACAAACAAACAAACAAACCAATTCCATGGGAAATATTTGTGACACGCAACACCGTGTGTTGTTGGTGTTTTCAGTGTGTTGCAAGTATGCTGGCATAAATCATTCGTTCAATCATTCAAAAACGTGTAAACTGATTGGTTCATCATCACAACACAAACGTCATTATGGCATACATTGAGCAGATAATAAAAGGCAGGCGCAGCTAGTGAAGGTCTTTCCGGCATTGTTGTTGTTGTTGTGGTGTTAAGTACCTTAAAAATGGAAAATCTTTATCGAAATTGTTTGTACTTGTTTTGTCTTGCCAGACGGTGATGTATTGAAAAGAAGCCTGTGCACAAGCAACATGAAGCAGATTTCAAGTGCTTTACTAGATACAGAGAGATGAGAGAGAGAAGAGGAGGGAGAGGAGAGAGAGAGAGAGAGAGATAACAATGCATGTGTGAAATACTGAATGCCATGGACTTCAAACTGTTTATGTGCTTATGATTGATGTTTGCAAGCTGCATTTAGACAAAGTTTTCTGTTTTTATTTTAATTTCAATTTGAAAAGAAGGAAAAAATTGAAATGAAACTTTTTATGACTTTCAGCCTTAGCGTAGCTACAAACAAAATATTTTAAATGATGGCCTTTACTGTTTACATTGCCTATTTTATGGCCACATATGTATGGAGGTGATGATGATATGGGGATGATCTTGCCTTGTCGATCATTTTTATTTTTTATTATTATCATTGCCCTCCTCCTTCCCTTGCCTTATAACCAATGAAATTCTTTATTTTCTTTATTTATGATGTGCTGAATAGCAAAACAGGTTTGTTTTCTTTGCTGTTTCTGTTTCTCTTAAATTTTTATGGACCCCCCCGAATCTATCTATTCATACACAGAGTCAATGCAGCCAATGCTGCTTAGCTAGTGACTGATTTACTTCCATCATTGCCTGAATTTATAGATCATTTTAATTCCAATTTGTTTATTTTATTTATTGGCAAATTGGCAAACGCTTTGATCTCCACAAATAAAAAAAAAGTTTAGAAAAAAATTTTTTTTGCAAAACAAATAAAAAAAATATTCAAAATTCGCAACAATTTTGTAATGTAACCCAATGAACAATACTATGCCCAGGAATTTCGAAATATCTTTAACCCCCCGTGTAAATAATCTAGCTAGTATGCTCTGACTCTTTATAGAGGATAAAATCGATAACTTCACTGGAAAAATCGACCAACGCCTCTTATGCATAATGAGTAGAATTTAATAATCAAAGTTCCTCACCACTATATCCAATACAGCAACCAAATTAATGTGAGATTGTGCAGCGAGATATGGGCGGTAGTAAACGATAGTTTTCAGTACTATTCATCTTTATGCCCTGGCGTGATGAGATAAGGTCAGATAACGCTGCAGCGAGAACGTGTCATGTAATGAAAACGAAGAGCAAATTGGATAGAGATAGGTTGGCCTTAACCGTGTGTTAGCATGTAGATCGGATAGCGAGGGGGTATACATAATTGGTCATTACAACCCTTTATTGAAGATTACGACCTAGTCTGCTGCCGGAAAGGCCGAGAAGTTAGTGTGCGTGGGTGTGCGTGGTAGGAGTGTGGGTGAAGCAGTGGTTAGTGAGGACCTTCAGAGAAGTGTGGCGATGGCCAATTGTTTTGTGTCTGCGAGAAAGTCTTGCTGAGAGGAGTCTATGAGAGGGAAATTCGCCGAAGAGGAATATTTTCAGTGTGTTGCGTGTGTGATAGTGTGATCCTGTTGAACCCAGGTCGAATGAAGGCTCAGACAGCACTACCTACGTAGAGTCGTAGGATCAGCGTGGCTTGGCGTGAGACCGTTTTTTGTATTTTAAAAAAAGCTCGAGAGAGAGTAAGGAAAAAAAGGAGTCTGTAAAGTGAAGATGGAGAGACTGCTATTAACGAAAAAACAATACAAGTTTTATCAGAACATTCTCGTAATGCCTCAGTTTTGGCGAAATCAACAAATTTTTACTACATTAGGCGGAAAATGAATGGTAGTACTGAAAAATTATGCAGTGAGATTGCTATCTTGGCCTTTGCTTGACTTTTTAATTGTCATTACAACACTTTAGTCAAGATTACAACCTAGTTTCTCACACCAGCCATGTTGTGTGAGTTAATTGCATCATTGAGCTCTCAGAGTCTTTGCCGAAAGAAATATTTTTTCAATTTCGTTTGGATCGAGAAGTCGGAGCTAGGCTTCGAACTACGGCAATTCTCGTTATAAAACCGCAAGCGAATAGCAACAAAAGGTTTGACAAGTGAAGCAAAAATGCATTTTCAAACGCTGTATAGTTTAAGTCTGATCATTACAACAGGTGGACTTACTGGGACTTAATCAATACTCGCTCATCCAGGATTCTGTTGCAGGGACTTTTTCTCCTGGAGTACAAATTCCTGTCCTACCACAGTAGACAGTGGCTTAAAAAATAAGACAACACAACTCTATCAGCATTAGTAGAAACTGAGTAGAGATTTCGAAATTTCTCTAATTGAAGTCTCAGACATGATAGGCTAGAGCACGATAGAAGAAAGGTTGGGAACTTAGGTTAGGTTAAGCTGATAGGTCCCGTTAGGTCCCGTTGTAACACCGATATTACCGATTGTTTACTTACTTAATTGGTCATTACAACCCATTAGTCAGGATTACAACCTAACTTCTCACATCAACCATGTTGTGTGTGATAATTTTATCCATGTGTGTGGGGACCCTACAGTTTAAAATCGACTCCGAACGATAGATTTAAAAAAAATGTTCCAGATTTCATTTTTGCTAAATTTGTTTGCTGGGTTCGCTAACAATTTCTAAAAACCATAATTTTTTAATACGTAATGTGGGTTAGTGAGATCAATAGACAGTGTTTCAAAATATTTACAAAGAAAAAAAAATACGTTTCGTGGTTTCTTCTCCGTCTTCTTCAACAACAAATCAAATCAAAAAAAAAAAATTGGAACTTTTATGACTGACTTTCATAGATGCAATGCGTAAAGTAAATATTTTGTTAACCTACTGAACAGATTCTTTACGTGTAAATATACAGCAGCGACTGATAGTAAAACGTCAAAAATAGTAAATAAAGACATCTGAAATGGTGTTGTTGTTGTTGTGTCCCTCTTTAATTTGAATTTGATATCATGGGGGAAGGGGGTGCT
>QOCX01003978.1:935-15943 GCA_005959815.1 Sarcophaga bullata | reverse complement strand
ATATGTCTGACTCATTATAGTACACCTTCGAAACCTTTGAGGAAGAATGAAATTTCCATATTGAATCTTTATTTTTTTTTTTTTTTCATTTTTCTTTTTAGGGTATAAAAGATTTAGAATTGAAGGCATTTTCTCTTTAAAAAGTAAAAAAATCTTTTTTTTAATAGTTTTATAAAAAATAAATTCTATCTAAGAATTAATGAAATTTTTTATTTAGAGTTAATTTTAAGTAAAAAATGAAAATAATGAAATTGTATCGTCTTTAAATGCAACTTCTTTTGTTATTAAGCTTTCACGTCAGTGCAAAAAGAAAATTTTTATTTATATTTTGCCTTCTCTTATTTTATTCAAAGTCGATTGGGTCATAAATTGTCGTACAATGGCAGTCAGTAGGGAATAACGTGACACATAAGCCAATAGATTAACCGGAAAGAGGCCGCACCACACCAAGTGCATTTTATTAGCCAAAGCGGTGGCAAATAAGAATCCACAGCGTTCTGCCGTTAAACGTTTTTGATTCTTTGTACTGAGACCAACTTTTTCATTGGGTTTGGCGGTAAAGGCTTCCAATAAGAAATCCGTGGCAACTGGACCAGGATTAAATATGGTTATATCCAGAGAAGGATGCTCCATTCCCAAACACTCAAAGTAGGCATTTATAGCATGCTTGGCACCGCAATAACTGGCCGAAAATGGTACAGTAGTTAAACCCGCAACACTAGATGTTACCGCCAAGTGACCCTTGCCGCCTGCTTGTTCCACAAAGTAATGCACCACCAAGCGGCTCAAATGTAAAACAGAAAACACATCCAAATCAAAAAGCTCTCTATCCACTTTAATATCGATATCTTCCCAATTAGCACGCTGGGATCTGCCAGCGTTATTGACTAGAATATCAAGTTTGCAAGGATATTTCAAGACCTTTAGCAAACATTTGTTGTGATTTTCTAAATCTAGCATATCCATGGCAATACCAAGAACATCCTTAGCTGCCATAGACTTTGGCTCTTGTAAACATTCCTCCTTACTGCTCCAAGAGATTTTCTCTTCTGCTGATTCACCAACCGAAGCCCATGACGTGCTAGATTTAAAGCCAAAGCCTTACCAATGCCACTGGAAGCACCTGTTATCCACACGACTTGTCTCTTAACGAATAATTATTCCCAAAACGTATTTTCAGCCACAGAGCCACATTGCAATCCAAGAACAGCACAGGAGTAATAAACCACGTAATAGATTATCAGTGCCGAAGCGAAAATTCTAAGAGATTCATTGCATATCACCACTCGTTGTACAATGTGAACAGATTATATCTACGCGTTATAAAAAATTGAACTTTAAAACTTAAATGAAGCAATTCCGAATACACACAGTGAATGATAAGAGATATCAACAAATGATAAAAATATACAAAAAAACAAATAAATAAAAACAAAAGCAGAGTTGATTTCAGTTGCAAAAAAAGTTCAACAAGTGGTAGCATTGTAACGTCTCTGTATTTGGAACAGAGTTACCAAATTCCATATTTAATGTTGTACAGACATTTTTTAATAAATATTACACTTGGAATGATAAATTAGCGTTTTTTTTTATTCAAAGGGTTGGTCTGTGGCTTTTGAGGCACCAATCTGGAGGAAAGTATTGGATGAAGTGTAAAACTATGTCTCAGACGGAGTTAGAATCATTCTAAGCGTCCTTTTGTAGAGGAGGACATTCTACAGAAAGGGAGTTAAGACATTCCAGGATTCTGAGTATTATCGATTTGAAAGTAAGAACTCTGAATACAAGGTTCATGTACTCTTAAGCACTCATGTAATTTTTACGAATGGCTGGAAGATTGAGGCTGGGAAGGGCGTTGAGACGTTAATAATCACCAAGGAAGGCATTAGATTTTATTCCGGGAATAATGTGGTCTTTTTGTATAGGAATTTGTTGGTCACTTGAGTAGGGATTTTATTTATTGCTGTAATAAGTTTGAATTTAATCAATTTTTTTAATTCTATTTTTAAATATTTATGAAAAATAACTAAAAAAAAATTAAAAAGACAACTTCTCCGTGACAATATTCCAATTGTGGAACATTGCCGTGACCAGGATTCGAACCTGGGTTACTACGGCCACAACGTAGGGTCCTAACCACTAGACGATCACGGCTACCGAAGTTCTGATTTTCCACCGTTTTTAAAACCTTTTATAAATTAAAATCACCCTACAACAAGTGTATTAATAAAGTCGCTCATATTTGTTATAGTTTTGTTTGTGCAACAAAAGAAATATTCGTTACCACATAACAACAAACCACTGATTTTTGAATTGAATCACTATAACCATGAAATGTGAAAGGCAAAAAAAATTCATTACCGATAAAAGAAACCAAAGCAAAATAAGTAAATTGTTGTTGTCCATTCATTCATATTTTTTTATTTAAGCTTTAAAACAAAATAGATTGTTTTTGTGATATGCATATTTGAAAGTCTTTTTTTGTTGTTATTACTTTAAGTTGTTTTTATCGCTTTTTTTCTAATTACCAAAATATTATTACAGTCATGGCATTTCATTACCAGTTTCTTTTCTTTGTATTTCTGTTTTTTTTTTCTTTTTTATTAATGTTTTAATAAATTTGCATGCATTTCCTGTTCTGCAGGATTATTTTTGTTATTTTTATTTAAAAAAAACTTGTTTGTGATATTTTTAATCTATAAAGCTTAAAACAAAATTATCACAGCTTTTTATAGTAAATATATGATATGTTATAATTGAGTACTAGGTAAGATTTCACATAGCCGTGATCGTCTAGTGGTTAGGACCCTACGTTGTGGCCGTAGTAACCCAGGTTCGAATCCTGGTCACGGCAATGTTCTCAAGTTGAACATTGTCACGGGTGAAATCTAGTATTTCATTTTTTCCTATTTAAAAGTATATTTTTAATACCATTTTTCGAAATCTGTCCAAGAGATAATCAAAGAGCAGGCTTTTTTGCTACTCCATTTGCGTGGTAACGATGCATCTTAATAAGTTCGCTATTAGACTTGTCTTTCATTATCCTAATGCCCATTCATCATACTCTTAACCCTCTACCATATGCAATGAGTTTAAATCTAGAGCCATAAGAATTCCTAAGGGGTAAGTTCTAAATTCCGTGGTTATATCATGGCATGACGTTAACTAATTTAATCTATCCTATCTTAAATTAGTTCCGCCTGTGAAGTATTCATTTATTTATGGCTCCAAATAAATATATCAGTCACTTTTGGAAATTTTTTTCTATGTTTAAAAAATCACGACCTTGTTTAACATGCCCCGATCCAACCTTTTTGAATAATTCTCTCTTACCAAATATTTAAGACCATTAGGATATAGGACTTACATTTGTATTTTATTACTATAAAAGCAATGCGAAGTTATAAAAATAGAATTCCACCCGTGACAACGTACCCTCATGAGGAACATTGCCGTGACCAGGATTCGAACCTGGGTTACTACGGCCACAACGTAGGGTCCTAACCACTAGACGATCACGGCTATGTGAAATGCTATATTTAGACCAGGATATTTCAAAATTTTAATTACCATATTTTAATACTTTGTTTAAACTTTCAAAAGTTTTAGAAAGTTTATTTAAATGAAGATATTATCTGAAAAATTCTGTTAGTCTTGATCGACACTGTATAAATATAAATGTTATTATACGTTCAGGAATAACGGGATTTCAAGATTTCACATAGCCGTGATCGTCTAGTGGTTAGGACCCTACGTTGTGGCCGTAGTAACCCAGGTTCGAATCCTGGTCACGGCAATGTCCCTTACTAAGGGAACATTGTCACGGGTGAAATTCTGTTTTTTTTTTTGTTTCTATTTGAAGCTGTACATTAGAAACATTTTTGTATAAATTCACTAAAACCAATATTTAGGTTTACTGCAGGCGTGTTTACGACAGTAATTAAAATTAATTTAGTTTATAAACACTATAAAAAATAAAATCGGACTTCACCCGTGACAATGTTCAACTTGAGAACATTGCCGTGACCAGGATTCGAACCTGGGTTACTACGGCCACAACGTAGGGTCCTAACCACTAGACGATCACGGCTACGTGAAATCGCACTTCCCATATGCATTGAAGCAAAATTTTTGCAATTAAAAATGTTTACCGGTTAGTTTGTTTAATTGCTTTACTAATTGTTAACAAAAAAGTGAAAGGAAATAAAGTAATTAGTAATTAATCATTTAAGCCGGTTTTTTCTAATTCATTCTTTGTATATTATAAACTCTACTTAATTAATAATTGTTTAAAAAATGGAGCTTAACCAGGACTTCAGCAGCCGTGATCGTCTAGTGGTTAGGACCTACGTGTGGCCGTAGTCAACCCAGGTTCGAATCCTGGTCACGGCAATGTACCTTACGGGGAAGCATTGTCACGGGTGAAGTAGACTTTTTTTTATTCATTTAGTGCACACATCTTGGATACTCTATTATTGCCCTGTCAAGCTTTCAGGATGTTACTCCGGTGTCAGTAAAAGCTCTGCCCAACACTGAACTTGGAATTTGTTTGGGAAGTGTGTAGTGTGGTGAATTTTGTTTCCAGTGTCGTGAGTTTTTATAAAATATGGCGAATTTGTCTGATGTGGTGAATAAAATCGAAACTCACCAAAGTGTCGTTATTCGAGATGAAACGGTATTACCATAGATTCATGTATTATATAGTGATTCGGGCGGTGCATGTCTAGAGTAAGTAATTTTCACTTCTATTAGCGGTGACATTCACCAACATCTCCGGCTACAATTACCAAGATGTGGTTTGTGTTTGGATTCTTTCTATTCCATTTTTGTCCATTTATAAATACTATTTGATGCAAAAAGGTACTACTACTCTTTCAGTCATAGTTCAATGCTATTTTAAAACTTCAATTTTGCAACATCGCCTATCCCACTTCAGGTGTTTCCTTAACAGATTCCAAGAATGAGTTCAAATGTATATCACAGTGTCTGCAACTCCCTCCATCCATCGTCAACGCGTTTTTAATGTAGTCAATTTGAGGTACAGTGCGTAGAAAATGGTGAATTTATGCGCGGTAATTTTGGAGTGAGTTTGGTTAAGAATGGTGAATTTATCATACGTGGTGATTAATATCAATTTTCACCACTATTACCGTTACTAGACAACGTACAACATTACCAACAATTCGGTACTATCACACATGGTAGTTATGATATAATAAAAATGTATTTTTATATGTTTAACATTAATTTTTATTAGACTTCTTACATTATAAGGTAAAAAGCTACACTAGAATTATATTCGCTTAATAATCTCCAACTATCAATGCTGCCTCCTGATAATAGTACTGTATCTGGTGTTCTGCGGTGGCCACCACCAATTCACACAACAATTTTTCACGTTTTGCATTTGAATAGACAGGTAAAAGATGTTGATATGGCAGTTGAACTGCCTTTGGATATTGTTTTTATATCATTTAAACGATTATCCTTTTCTTTGTAAGTTATAATGAATTCGGGAGATTTATCTTCTTCTGCAAGGATGTCCTGCTGAGAGGTGATTACCAACTTACCATAGCTGAAAATGGCACCATTAACCTGTGGTGAATAAAAATACATACATTGTAGATTAGATACAAACCGATTTAGCAATAGGTGGGACTCAATTATATTCATTAATAAAAAAAAACAATTTACAACAATTGTGGACGTGGAAAGGGCTTAGTAAAAAGCTGTTAAAATCTTAGAGTTCGACAGAATATATCTTTTGAGAGTTGGTATCAGTTCCAAAAAAAATATATATACAAAATGATTAAATCCTAATAATTACAATGATTCAATTTTACTGTATCCGCACTTTTTTCCAATACTGTATTGTAAAATTATTTGTTTTCTGAAATTATTTATATATATCCCACTAGCAAATATAATTGACTCATTATTTTCAGTTTCACCATAAAGGGTTAATTTTAATTGAAAAACACAACCCTGCTATAGCAAACCCACCTTCAGTCGGTCTATTACAAACGCTGCTGGCAGACATAATCTCTTACATTAAATGTCAAATGTGGTGCCGTGATGTCAATCAAAAACAAAAATTTTTTATCAAAAGCAGAAAAATAAGAAAACTTTAAAAATCAACAATAAATAATAAATTTAATAGAAATTGTTGAATAAAAACAATAAACAGAAGGTGGTGAAACATTTTATGGCTAAAATAGGGAAAAGGTATGTAAAAAGACAACGAAGAAAATGGCGAATGAAAAATAATCTCCATTGGAATGAAAAAATTAAAACTTGTATGTGGAATAATATTAAAATTTAATTACAACAATTGTGATTACAAGAAAATGTTATAAACAAATAATAAATTAAAAAAAAAAATAAAAATTACTTGCCTGCAATGGCCTTCAATTTAAGTTGCAGTTGATTGGTATTGTTGCTGTGTAAAGTCTTGTCGGGCGCTGCTGAGACTTCGAGACTCCAGTATTAAGTTTTTACTTGAAATATTCAGTTTATGGGAATTTATAAGTTTCAGTGATGATAATAGTGTCTGGCAATTATAAACAGTGCTTAAGTCAATTTCATCAACAAATTCTAAATGTTGCATAGTACGATATCGTCCCTCTGTGGCCATGGCTCTATGCATAAAGGCTTTAATATAGTCTAGTGTGGCATTGGGTCCACACCATACACTTTGCCATTTAAGAGGCACCTTTATGAAGGACAAAGTAAGAATTATTTCTATAAATATTGTTGTTATTCTATATCTTACTTGATTTGAGGCCAATGTATTGAGGATTTCCATTGAAGCCGGTGTTAGAGAAGTATGGTGCTGCTCCTTTAGCACGGCATATACTTGACTCAAGGTCTTGTGTATCAATTCATAACCACTGCCGGCTAATTTCACTTCTGTATGTATGAAAACTAACCAAGGATTGGAGGTTTTTTGATCTTCTGTGATTTCTTGAGCCGTTTGATTTATGGAGCAGTTCTAAAGGATAAAATCATATTTTATTTGTTTATATTCAAAGAAGACAGGAACCTTGGTATGCGAGGTAGTTCTTTACAGTTGTGGTATATTATTCGCGTATTCAGTTATCTATATGGGAGTTAATCTAAGTCAAATTTACCTGTGCCAATTTCCTCAACCAAAATATGTTAAGCGCAGTTCTTTTAATATTTCTTGTCCGTAATTAATTTCTCTACTTATATTCGATTTCTTTGACAATTTAAACGATTGTGGTTCATCTTGAGCCGGCAATTTTGCTAAAGCATTTAAATAATCCGACCATTGGTTACTAGTCGGTATTGTTACACGCCCATCCAAGGGTGCCCAACGTGAACTCAACGATTCATTGTTGAAAAATTCTTGCAAATATTTTTGTAAAACACGTAAATCTTTTAAGTTATTAATGCGTCCTCCAAATGCAACATTTTCATTTAGTTTTTGCATTATTAGCCAATCAGTACGTCCACCTAATATGACGCTGTCTAACCATTTCAATAATTGCAAAGCGGCTTTCAAATCGGCTTCACTGAATTCGTATTTTTGCGACCAGCCTTGTGGTATAAAACGTCGTCGTTCTTGCAGTACAGCCAAAGCAATAAACAGTACCACTCTTATCTTCATGAGTTTAGATTCTTTAAGTACGGTTCTGTCCTGTTCCATGGCAGCATAATTTTGTAACATTCTTTTGGCTTTTTGTTTAATGCCAGCCGGATATTCGTATGTGCTGAGCAGACCACCTTAGACACAGATTTGTACATCACAGCTTCACTTTAAAACCCTGAGTGACATACCACCCATAAACGAAAATCATTATGCTTTTTCATTTCGCCAAATTCTCGTTCAAGTTCTTGTAACCAATAGGGTACTAAATGGACGTTCTTAACACATATCCATTTACCCAATTCAGCGGAGAGTTTAATAGCCTCCAGAGTTTTCTTTTCCATACCTTTACCTATGGAGATCTCTTCGTATTTATCTTTGCCTCTTGTGCGCATAGCAACGCTTAATATTTCCGAGGCTGGATCATTTTCCGTTTGTGTTATCATTAGAATGGGTTTTTCGGCGGAACTTTCTTCCACCAACTGTTCAATAGTGGGCTGTTGTATGGAATCTATGGAGATGCCTAATATTTCTTCCGCTGTTAGGCGCATGTAATGGATTACAAGATCTGGACGCATAATAAGTGCTACTAAAAGCTTTTCAAAATTGTTTACACTGCTTACTGGAAATAATAAATTTATTGTGTTTAATAAGAGAATTGGGGTTTCTTTTGGTTTTCATTACCTGGCAATTTCGGAGATTTTCATCCTTGAATGCACTCCAAATAGTGAAATTATGCAATTGTAACTTTTCCTCAAATCTGATCTTTGATGAATACTTGAAGCTTTAGGGCGGCTTCTTTACCAAACGTTTCTGTATATTGTGACCTAACAAAACCTGCACTGCTTACTGATGTCGTTTCAGCTCCAGTCATAAAGTTGGTGACAAATAATTCCCATTCGTTATCTTTAATACGTTCTTTATAGGCTGTATGGCTTACAAACAAGGCTAATGATATGTGCCTGTCTTTAGGTATAGAACGGGCTAAATATTGAAACGTTTCTCTACACCAACTGCGCCATAAAACTTCAGTTCCACTTGCGAAGATGCTGTGTACGCCAATATCATGCAATTCCAAAGCATTTAGGAACAATTTAATGAAATACCATGGACGATGCTCCATAACATTTCGAAAGTTTTATATAAACACATGGAGCGCTTTGAGCATAAATCCTTAACGAGGTATAATCCTCTAGTAAAGTGGCCTTTAATTTTGCTTGATTCCTGCAATGATTTCTCATAACACTACTACTTTCTTTAACTTCGTTTAAGGGTCCTCAATAGCTTTTCATTTTTCAGTAGATATATCGCCCTGAGCCAAAGACAATTCTTCCAACAACTTGTCTTCCAATTCTATGCGCTGTTTCAACAGGACACCCTCATTTTTTAGCAGATTAACACGTTTACGTTCTAATTCAGGATTTTTCATAACAATGGCTTTCGACATTAATTGATCACTTAGGCCTACAGCGGTTACGGTGAAAGGCATGCAGGTTATATAGGCTAATAGTTCAGCTTGCAAACCTAATTTTGGAGTCTTGGTTACCAATACCAATTGGAAGTTGTCATGTAAATCCACATATTTGGCTCCAACCTCTATTTGTTTCTTATTAAATTTTATATAAATTTTCTGTGCAATCAATTGCATCAAAGGTGGTCTTAACTCTTGACAATCTGTCACAATTAATATTTTGCCAAAACGTACAGCCAATTCCAGAGCATACAAAAGTTTTTGATTATTTTGTGAAATTATTTCGAATGACATTTCCTTAGTTTGTAAATATTCTTTAAGCCAATTGACAGCAGTTTCTGTAGGATCAAGCAAAAGTGGTATGGGATATGAGGCAAAAGGCAAATTTAACATTTGCCTTAGAACAGCAGCATTCTCAATAATCTGAGCATCTCTTGCCAGACCCAAGCTTTCCCAAATAATTTGCTCTTGTTCGGTTAGAAGAGTTTTAAGTAAATCGAAGGGTTCCTTTATGTGCAGTTCTGTGGTTAGTTCTCTGAAGGAATTACTGGAATAGAACAAGAATTTAAAAACAAAAATCTAAGAATCGTTCATTTTCTTACCTTCTTTCCTTAAGCGATAGATCTGAATAGTAGGTTTGAGCCAATGCTATTTAATATCGCTTGTTGGTATCTAAAGTTTGTGTGTGTCTGTTTATATTCTTCCATTGATACTCCAAGTTTGATACTCCAGAGGCTTAATTGTTCTACCAACACCTCCGCGAGCCTTTTTAAAGTGTTTCGGGCTTCTTCTAATTTTATTTCCAAAACAGCTGCTTCTTTGGTGTATTAAAGCAATTCAATTTGGCGATAATTGCTTTAACACGATTGTCTACATGCATTCTAGGCGCTCATTACGATTGCATTTCATCCATCGGCTACATCTATTCTTTTGTAATTCCTTTGTTCCCCTGTTCTCAAAGGGGCTTAATGCTTCTGTATTACTTTTTGTAAACCTAACGCTGGCCTTTACCCACGCCGCCAAAAGGAGCTGCACCACTGAAGGCTCTCTTGGCTGTTTTTCATTTCAAAAGAATCCGCCTGTTGGCTAATAGTTTCTCTACAGCTTCACAAATTATTCTGGACATTATACGTTTGCTGCGATCTAAGGGATCTTATGTCTTCCTCTAACACCGTCCGTTTTGGCTGAATGTTTTCATGCTGTTCCATGATGTACACGAATGCCTATAAACAGCAGAACACCCTTGCCAGATACACGTATAGTTTCGGGTGGTGCCCGTAACGATCTTATTTCAGATAAGGCTTCTGATTTGATTTGACCTACTGCTGCAGATGCCTCTGCCAATATGGGTTCTACTTCAGCCAATTCTTCTTGAATTTCTTTCTGTCTTTCCTTTAGTTTTTCACTGCTTATTTGTGTTTTCTTTTTCAATTCCAGCATACTTGACTTTTGTTCATTAGCATTTCGCATTGTTGAAGAGATCATTTCCAAGGCTTCATTGGCCAATTTTGCGTTTTTCAGCCAAGGCTTCTTCTTGCTTAACAGCATTTGACTTCAGGGTATCGACTACCTTATGGGCAGAGGCCAATTTGTCAACGCCATGCTGAAACAGAAAAGAAAAAAACTCACCAAGGCCAACAAGTAGACTAGAGGATTCGACTAACCTGTAACTTTTCCAATCTCTTGTTAATATCCTTGGACAGATTACAGTAAATATAATAATACGATTTAATTAATTGATAAAATCGTATAGGCGCCTGTTCCTGCAATAAACTATCCAAAATCTCTGAAAAATAACTTGAAACAGGCACTTTTTCTTTGATTGCTAACGCAGCTGTAGATGGCAGATCACTTAAAATCTGGACATATTTCTTAGGCAACATATTTAACGTTTCATTGGATGAACCTTTCAAATACAAAATATCCATGTTTCTATATAAAGCAGGATATTTATTAAAGTATTCATCAATTTTATTGCTGGCAGCAGGATCCAAACATATAATCAAGTGTAGATTTTCCTGTACTCCTGGAAAAAATATGGACTTTTTAGATAAGATTTGTTTGTTTCTTCCATTCATTTTNGAGATTTTCCTGTACTCCTGGAAAAAATATGGACTTTTTAGATAAGATTTGTTTGTTTCTTCCATTAATTTTGAATACTTCTCATGAAATATGAACTCATTGTATCCTGATAACCCTCCAATTGGGCTGCATGCTTCAAGAACTGGCAATAGACATCTAAATCCATCCCAAATATAATCCAATATTTCACTTTCTTCCAAAATAGCTTCGAATGGGTTTCATTTATATCCGGCACATAGGACAACCAACAATGCTCAATAACCAAACACATGCATTGATTCTCCAATGCAGCCGTTTGCATTGCCTATAAGAGAAAAGAGGCATAGAACAACAAAGCATTAAACCTCCACTAAAGACTTAATCGGCCGGCCTGCCTGCCTGCCTGCCAGTTTATTTACCAATTTCAAATCATTGTAGAAATCTATTAAACCATAATTACAGCCACCCTGTAGCATTTGAATTTTAGCCTGTTGCATTGTGGCTGCTGCATAAATACAATCCATTTGTCTTTCGCCAGCCGCACCCACCACTAGTATGTGTGTATTGTTGCGTGCCAATAAACGGCAAATTTTCGCTATGCTTTCTAGCAGCTCTTTTGTTACCGGCGCATCAATGATGAAACTTTCAGAGTCTAAAGGCAACGGAACAAAAAAGAGGAAAATGGAAAATTGATTGTCTGTTTGCTTAAGAGTTTCTATTTCTCTTCTTCCACCATGTTTGACTTACTGCATATCGTAATTTGTTTTTGTACTTCCTCCAGCCATTCGTCATGTTGTAAAGTTTGCAATTCAGCATTATGTTTCGTTGATTTTGGTACAAAATAAATTTTCTAAAAAGTAATAAAAAAAAAGAAAAAACATTTCAAATAAATTTTAATTAAGTAAAGCTAACGAACACAGTAGATATATTAAGTAATTAAAACAAAAATTTGTCAATTATACAATGATTTTTGCAATTAAATCAACGAGAGATTTAAAAATATTTTCTCTAAACTGCAAACCAAATTAAATCAAGATTAATTGATTGATTGATTGATCTTCATTGCATAATAATTTTTGCTAAGAAAGTTTTTAATAAAGCATTTGCTTATTAAAAAGATTAAAATAAAATTCTTTTAAATTAAATAATCCATAACGTATAACAGGGACTAGAAATATTTTTTGTCAATGTCTAAGAATCTACTTCCGTCTTCAACCTCAAGCTGACACTTTAGTGCCTTTAAGCTAGACTAACTATACCCACAAAATATTATCCTACCATGCCGTGCAATCCAGATCAGCTGTGAATAAACTACCACTCATCGAGATACTTGTAGGACATTTACAGGGTGAACTATAAATGAATTCCATTGACAAAAAATATTCAGCCCTTATACGTTAGGATATTTAATTAAAAGAATTTTTTTAATCTTTAATAAGCAAATGCTTTATTAAAACTTTCTTAGCAAAAATTATATGCAAGAAATCATCAATCAAAATCAATTAATCATGATTCTAATTTGGTTTGCAGTTTAGAGAAAATATTTTTAAAATCTCTCGTTGAGTTTAATGCAAAAATTGTATAATTGCAAATTTTTTTAATTACTAATACTATCTACTGTGTTCGGGGTTAGCTTTACTTAATTAAAATTTATTTGAAATGTTTTTCTTTTTTTTTATTACTTTTTAGAAAATTATTTTGTACCAAATCAACGAAACATAATGCTGAATGCAAACTTTTACAAATGACGAATGGCTGACGGAAGTACAATAAACAAATTTACGATATCAGCTAAGGCGAAACATGGGTGGAAAGAAGAGAAAATAGAAAACTCTAAAGCAAACAGACAATCAATTTTCCATTTCCTCATTTGTTGGAGTCGTTGCCTTTAGACTACTGAAAGTTTCATCATTGATGCGCCGGTAACAAAAAGAGCTGCTAGAAAGCATAGCGAAAACATTTGCCGTTTATTGGCACGCAACATAACCATACTAAGTGGTGGTGCGGCTGCGAAAGACAAATGGATTTATTTATGCCAGCAGCCACCAATGCAAACAGCTAAAATTCAAATGCTACAGGTGTGCTGTTAATTATGGTTTTAATAGATTTCTACAATGATTTGGAAATTGGTGAGAAATAAACTGGCAGGCAGGCAGGCAGGCCGGCCGATTAAGTCATTTAGTGGAGGTTTATGCTTTGTTGTTCTATGCCTCCTTTTCTCTTAGTAGGCAATGCAAACGCTGCATTTGGAGAATTGCAATGCATGTGGTTTGGTTATTGAGCATTGTTGGTGTCCTATGTGCCGGATAAATGAAACCCATGAAGCTATTTTGGAAGAAAGTGAAATATTGGATTTATTTGGCGATGATTTAGATTGCTATTTGCCAGTTCTTGAAGCTGCAGCCCAATTGGAGGGTTATTCAGATACAATTGAGTTTCCATATTTCATTAGAAGTATTCAAACAATAATGGAAGAAACAAACAAATCTTATTCTTAAAAAGTCCATATTTTTTCCAGGAGTACAGGAAAATCTCCACTTGATTATATGTTGATCCTGCTGCCAGCAATAAAAGATTTGGATGAATAACTTTAATAAATATCCTGCTTTAGGTATAGAAACATGGACTATTGTTGTATTTGAAAAGGTTCATCCATGAAACGTTTAAATATGTATGCCTAAGAAAGTATGTCCAGGATTTTAGAGTGATCTGCCCATCTGACATGCTGCATTAGCAATCAAAGAAAAGAGTGCCTAGTTTCAAGTGAGTGTTGTCAGAGAGTTTGGATAGTTTATTGCATGAACAGGCGCCTATACGATTGTTGATCGAGTTAATTAAATCGTATTATTATTATGTTACTGTAATCTGTCCAAGGATATAACAAGAGATTGGAAAATGTTAACAGGTTAGTCGAATCCCTTAGTCTACTTGTTGGCCTTGATGAGCTTTTTTCTTTTCTGTTTCAGCATGCGTTTGGACAATTGCTCTGCCATAAGGTATCGATACCCTGAAGTCAAATGCTGTCAAAGCAATAAAAGCCTTTGGCTGATAAAACGAAATTGGCCAATGAACAGCCTTGGAAATGATCTCATTCAACAAGCGAAGATGCTAATGAACCAAAAGTCAAGTATGCTGGAATTGAAAAGAAACACAAAAGCAGTGAAAAACTAAAGGAAAGAAGAAAGAAATTCAAGAAGGATTGCTGATAGTTAGTAGAACCCATATTGGAATAGGCATCTGCCAGCAGTACGGTCAAATCAAATCAGAAGCCTTATCTGAAATAAGATCGGTTACGGCAGCCATCCGAAAACTATACGTTGTATATAACCACGGGGAAGTGTTCTGCGTTTAGATGGGCCGTTCGTGATACATCATGGAACAGCATGAAAACATGTCTAGCAAACGGGGGGTTAAGGAAAGACATAGATCCCTGAGATCCAGCAGTATAAGTCCAGAAAATTGTGAGCTGTAGAGAAACTATTAAGCCAACAAGGCGGATTCTTTTGAAATGAAAAACGCCAAAAGAGCTTCAGTGGCTGCAGCTCCATTGGCGGTTGGGTAAAGGCAGCGTTAGTATTCCAAAGTGAAATACAAACATTAAGCCTTTAGAAAGGGAACAAAAGAATTACAAAAGAATTTACGATGTAGCGATGAGAAATTTCAATCGCTTAATGAGCGGCCTAGATGATGTTAGACAATCGTGTTGAAGGTCAATTATCAGCCAAATTGGGAATGGCTTATACACAAGAAGCAGCAATTTTTTCGGAAATAAAGATTAGAAGAAGCCCGAACACACTTTTAAGAGGGTGCTCGGAGCCAAGATATTGTGGTTATGGTTATAGATAGAAATTTTAAAGTCCATAGTTA
>QOCX01003977.1:0-15945 GCA_005959815.1 Sarcophaga bullata | reverse complement strand
TAGTATTAATAAGAAATTACAATTAGCTCTATCTAAAGTTAAGGGCTCAACACCTGGCTTCGATAAAATTTCATACCAAATGATACAAAACATCAGTCTTCAATCTAAATTACGTCTATTGAAACTATTTAACAATGTTTTCGAATCAGGTATAATCCCAACAAATTGGAAAACAGCTTCAATTATCCCCATTCCCAAACTGCAAAAAATTCATTAAATATTAGGGAATACCGTCCGATTTCCCTATTACCATGCACAAGCAAACTGTTAGAAAAGATTATAGCTACACGCCTGTATTGGTTTATGGAAAGAAACCGTCTTATACCATCAAATCAAGTTGCCTTTAAAACTGGAAGAGGTTGCACCGACGCTTTACTACACATAGATTTTTATATAACCAAGGCATTATCATCTCGGAACCATGTAACAATCCTCTCCATTGACTTCGAAAAAGCTTTCGACAGAATCGGCAGACATGTCACCTTGGATATTCTCCTGAAATGGAAAGTTGGCCCAAAAATCTTTAAATTCATTAGTTCCTTTTTTAAAACATCGAAAAATTCCGAGTGAGAGTGAACGGGGTTTACTCATCCGCCATCATTTACAAACGGCATCCCACAGGGCTCTCCTCTATCCGTAATTCTTTTTTCGATCGCATTTAGTGAAATTCATCAAATTATAAGCAATTACAAACACTTAGACATTGCATGTATGCTGATGACCTCTACGTTTTCGCAAAAGGAATTCTAACGCCGATTCTAATAAGTTACTTCAGGAAGTATTAAATAAGATTAAAGTCTGGTGTCTTAAATCAGGCGCAATGAATAAAACAAAAAAACTGCATATTTGCGTAAAAAGCTATGTAATCATAACTCGTTCTTATTAACATTAATAATACCACTATTAGTAACGATGACAGTTTGAAAATACTGGGTCTACATTTTACGAAAAAATACTCTTGGAAGGAACATACATCTCTCTGAAAAAATCTCTAGTACGAAGGGTGAACTTAATAGGTTTCTTATCGTGTAAACGTAGCTATGTTCACATCAACATACTTACATACCTTGTCAAGTCCTTAATACTAAGCAAGATAGATTACGGTCTCTTCTTAGTTGGCAACACAAATAAGTCAAATATCAACATCATAAAAGGCCTCTACCACTGGGCGATCCGGTCAAGATATTTATGCTTTTCGCACTACACCTTTGGCCAACAATATTTGCAGAATCAGGTCTTCCTTCAATTGATTCCCGGATCTATGAAGCCAAGTTAAAAATATTGGCAAAACTGTCTTTCCTAATAATTCGATTGTCGATAATGATGTTAAGAAACAAATATTTGCTAAAAGAACATACAGATACTCATCAGCTATTTGCGAATCATTGAAAATTAGCGGAAAATATGGAATAACTAAATTAAATAAGTTTATTCTCCCAAACATCCCCCATGGTTTTCAACGCACAATCTTGCGATATATCCTATCGGAACTCAAAAAAGACATTACTCATGATGACATTTTCTTAATACGCTATTTAGAAAAACAAGAGTCCTTATTGGAGAACGGTTGGTCTTTTCTATTTACGGACGGATCGAAGACGTGAACGAAATAACTTCATATGCCATAGTTGATCTCAACAAGAACATTAAATGTCTAAAAACTCTTCCTAATTACACTTCGATATTTGTCGCTGAAGCTTCAGCCATTGCCAAAGCCATATCTATATCCTTGAAACTAACAACAAAACAGTGATTTGCACTGACAGTCTTTCCGTTTTAAAATCGATAAGTAATCCAGCCTCTTTAAGATGGAATATTATTAAACCAGATTCGAGACTTGCTAATCGGACACAGAATAGATTACAGTTACTTTGGATCCCAGACACAACAAAATAGGAGGAAACGTCGCCGCCGATCATTATGCAAAATTTGCCGGTATGGCTCCCCTACTAATGGACACCAATAACGGAGAAACGTGACATAGACAATTTAATAAAACTACATCTTCAACAAAAACAAATTTTTACCTGGTTCGAATATCACCACTCCCATTACAAAGAAATAAACAACAATCGCATTCCACCTATTTATCCCACAAATATAGACAAACACCAAATTAAAATTTTTTCACGATTACACCTTGGGCACACTTTTACCACCCATAATTATCTTCTCCGGAGAGATACAAGTCCCCAATACTATTATATTATATCCAAGATGCAATACTATTATATCCGTAAAAAACACTTCCTCCTGGACTGTCCCTTATATCACTCTACAAGGATGGATGTATTTGGTTCCCACAACCCTATCTCACTATTAAAGTCTCCTATAAAAGCCAACATTCAAAAAATCTGCAATTTTATCCAAAAAACCGGATTCATTATCTAGTTAAGAATTATACTGTGCAAAAATTATACTTCATTTAATTAGTTAAGTTATCTCTAATGTTACCTAGAGCCGTTGGCCTCGTTGCTAGTGCTCCTTAATTTTCTTACTTAGATATTATAATTTAATTATAAATCTAATATAATAATAATAATAATAATAATAAAATGAAAAAATAATGCCAATGAACACAATAATAGGCAAATTAGAAAATATATTAATAAATTTTAAATAAGCAGGAGCTAGAGGTTATCAAGAAATAACATTAAGAAATAAATTAGAGAAAATAAACTTATTAGAAAAAGGATTTTATGAGCTGGTGTATACAGACACGCCATCACAAAACACATACAAAAGGGTATAGAAAAATTTGACATATAATGTAACAAAGCAAAGATACTTTTTGAAGAACCTTTAAAATCAATAAAACCATCTAAACAGAATTTGATAAATATGGCACAATACAATCTAGAAACCGCTGTAAAAATAATTCCACTATTCACAGGAAATTATAAAGAATTAAATTCATTTCTTACAATAGTAAAATTAATCAATGATACGCTAGAAACCACACAAAAATCCATTCTAATAACTTTTGTCTACAAACGCAAAACTAACTAGTATAATGAGAACTTCATTGGGCGTATGTGAACCAACAACATTTGAGGAATTAAGAAGCCTTCTATCAAACAAGTACAACTCAAGGAAAACCGTATGAATGTAAACACATATCATGAAAAACTTCTAGAAATGATAGCAGAACTTAACGAATTACAGGTCAAGGGTATAGAGGGATGCACTCAGGTTACTATTATAAAACAAACCAACGCAGATTATAAATTGAATATATTTAAGAATGGTTTAAAGGGAGAACTTAAATCAACAGTATTTGCATCAAGGCTTAAAGAACTTAATGCAGCATTTCAATTAGCATTAGAGTTGGAAACAGAATTCTCCAACAACTCAAAAAAATTTGCATTTCTCAAACAATAATTCGGATAACTTTAATAACAGTGGGTACTATTACAATAACAGAAGAAATAATGGTAATAAGAACAACAGGAATCCATATAGCAACAACCGGTCAAATAACAATAATGACGGAATAATAGTAATGATAGGACAATACACTATAATAACAATTATAAGGCCAATAATTATACAAACCACAGTAATTTATCAAATATTTATAACAATAATAATCACAGTAATAGAACAACAGATGTAATAATAATAATAATAAGAATAATAACAGTGATAGTCATAGCAACACTAACTATAACAATAGGAAAATAAATTTTCAAAATAACCGACAAAATGTACACTTTGTACAGGAAAACTACCAGGATCCGTATGGGAGCCAAGGAACTGTGCAAACCCACTATCCGGAGGTCCAATAATAAGAATAGATAATGTTTTCCAAATATCAAATAACATGAAAAATTTCATAAACTTAGTTTTAGCTACAGATTTAACACTTACATTTTTAATAGACATAGCAGCAGACGTCTCTTTATGTAAGATCAATAAATTAAATGAAAAGTTTATGCATATTGACAAAGAAAGATCAATTAGTTTTACAGGTATCACTACAGATCGAATTAAGTCGATTGGAACCATATCAAATAGTTAAAATAGTTAATAGTCATGAAGGCATCCGCCATCTGGGCGGAAACGCCTACCATGTGAAGTGTGCGGGTGTTCCATGTGCCCATACGTATATCATTGTCCTTCAAACGTTTGCCGTGGTCTAGAGACTTGTGTATTGGTTTTCATTGGATTTTTTTAACGTTGTGGGTTCCAAGACCTTTAACGTCCAAGGGATTGGACTTCGCCTGCACGCATTAGTTAAAATTAGTATGCCATCCAGGATGGGCCACGAGAAGACTGCGTGTCAACCTGAATACAGTAAGACAAGGATCGTCGTGGAAGTCGCCACGTTAACCACAGTCAGAAACTTTATCTTGCTTGCATGCATTCCATACTTAATGAAATGAAATTTGACGGCGTAAATTTGATGTGTTGCTGTGCTAAGCTAAGATGGTTAATATTCACTGGATGAATCGGAATTTTGACTTACGAATAACTTTTGTTGTTGGATTGTCGATGTATCAGTAGGCTCGTAACATCAACAAAATTTTAGATTATCACTCTGTTGCGATTATTATCTTCAGACGGTGGTTGCCTTTTGAAAGCTATATAAATTCAAATATCAGTAACTGGTTTACGTTGTTTTAATTGTGTAAGTTAGTTTTGTAGTTAAGTAACAGTAAAAAAATGCTCATAATTTAGGTTGACTGTTTTGCTTTTGTATCAGCTGTTTTTTCTGCTCTGCTTTAAAATAATTTAAGCAGCCAACATATGTCAGACTTCTTAAAGAAAATAGGACTGTCACAAAATATAAAAAAATATAAAAAAATATATAAAAAAAAATAAAAAAATATATTTATAAAAATATATTTCGTTGTTGAATTGGGTGTTGTGATTAAGAATGCAGATAATAATTTGTTTTAATGTTTGTTCAACTACTCTTCAATAATAAGCATAGTGCTTTCTGCTGACTTATATAGTTTAATTATAATTGATAACCGAACTTCAGCTGCGTTGCCATTTGGTAACTGAAAAATATATATTACCGAGAAAACATACTTTGAAATGTAGAATTTTAGATGTATAATTTTAAAACATTAGTTGTGTGAGATATATTTTTGTGCAATTGTCATCGGTTGAAATTCATACTCGAGCTGTTAATGAGCGAGAAATGCTTTCAAGATTTGCCCGTGGTTTTTCTCATATTCTAGAAGTTATTAAAGTTCTTAAAATTTTCCCCTCTTAGTTTATAGCATTTTACAGTAATTATTTTCCTGCCTTTGATTTGCAAGTATCCTCTATAACACTCGGGTCCCGTCTTGATCCAATTTCATCGTACTGCTAAATGCATTATTATAAATAAGGCCACTGCAGTAATCCTGGTAGGGTACACCGAGCTTTTCAGTGAAACTGCCAATAGCGTAGTGTCCCGTTAGAATTCGAACCGTTCTCTTGTCGAACTCAAGTGGTTCCATAAGTCTCCAGCAATTTTTCAACTCGGCATCCAGGTATGTTGGATCACCCACAGTTTGTTGAATTTAATGCTGCTTTTTCAAATTTGGAAAAATATTCTTTTAGAGATGCACATATTCTCTCTACCGTCTTTTCCTCAGAAATCTCCGATCTCTTCCGTGCTAGTTCGTCCGCCTTTTCGTTTCCCTGTATGTCACGGTGATCCGGAACCCAGGGGTGGGTGTTGTGTTTTATGTATACGTTGTAGAGAGTTTCTGACGCTCTTTGATTTGATGAGATAGGATCCCAACGCGTTGATTGCTGCTAAGCATGTCAACCTCTGTACCCCGATCAACGTAGCGTGACAGGTCTAACGCATACTAATGCGCTACTGCGTGTAGACCGTATAACCGTATACATCCAGTGGATGATAAGAGCCTGCAAACTCATCGATTCTCAAACGTCCTTTTGCAGACAAGACTTTTATCGCCCTTTTCATCCTTTTCTCCATGGTCCTCCTCCAGGACAGTTTAATTTGAGAAAGGCCCTTCTAAGGACTCCAGTACGTTGCTAAACAAATTCTTTAGTGTATGCGTCATCAACTGTTCCCGTCTCCACAAAGGTATCTCCTGGAATTCCTACAGGGCAAAGATTCCGATCGTGAGGAATCAATGCTAAAGAGTATTCGGTAATGATCTGAAAAAGAAAGCTTCGTAGATACCCCCCATTTTATGACTCTAACACCTGTGTCCGACACTAAAGACAGATCTATCGCCTGTTCTGTTCTTATTAAATAACAGACGGGCCTATTACCCGTATTACATATAATAAAATGAAATCGAAAAAAGACACTTCTTTTAATGATGTTCATGCTCCCCCATAATGTGTGGTGGGCGTTGACACCACATTCTATCAAAACTTCCTGCCTGCTCCAGGTGCTTATATGGCAGATATACGGATACTACTGCTTTTAGCGCGTTCTCACGCTGCCATGGTGAGTCGGGATCGAAAATCTGTGGTAAGAGAACAACCTTAATTATTTTGCTGAAAAGTATGCAGGTCCTTAACTTACCACTTTTTGATGGAACAAGTACGTGGAAGTAAAACCCTAATTCTCGCTTGCAGTCTTAGAATGATGCAGTTTTATCCAAACCCCCTTCAGCCGTTGCGGTCTCACTGCTGTCGTTTGATGGCCGTATCAGCCTCAGCTGCCCCACCTCATACCGGATTTTGCGTTCAAGGGGCCGTAGAAACCGCAAAGGCTCCGGGCTTATTTCGATCCAGAGATCATTTCAAGCATCTTTGTCGCTTGCGCGGCCTCGAAAAATCGTTCAATCGTACATTTTTAACCCTACATTTTGTAGTTAAAACAGGGAGAGTGTGCCTTCGTGTTCTAAAATTTGAGGGGGAACCCACATCTTGACGGTCGTTCTGATAGGGGCTTCCTTTAGTAGCACCACGTCGAGCTGAGCATCCGATCAGCGGACACAGTTTGTGAGTAACTTAAGAGCTTCTCGATTACTGCATCATATTAATTTCAATTCTTCTTGCTACTTGGCACCATCAAAGCGTGGCCTTGCTGCAGATGCCACATCTTTCGATGTTTGGGGCATATCGTCTGGCGGCATGTTTCTTCTTCAGTTTTCATTACTGGGGCGTAAACAAGTTTGGTCACGTTCGCTTAACTTTTTTAAAACCGAACACTTACACTCCAGGCCTATCTTCATTGGGTGGGCCTCCGAAGGCCTCCCTTCAGCTCTGCCGGCTGCACTTACATTTCAGAGTCTGTAGATACTGCTATGCTATGTTTTCCAAGAGCCCCCTCAGTAGCTCATCGACTGTCCAAAATTGATGACTTTTGGGTATCCGAGGTTTCAGTATCATGTCAGTCACTCAAGCCTGGTTTTAAATCGTGTTTTTTATGCATCCTCACTTTTTCTATCAACTTTACTCCCATTCTTTTATTTACGAAGATCAAACTTTCATTATAAAATATTTTGAATTCAAAATTCATTAAATTCGTTAAAACTCTCATCTAATATTGGCAATGTCCGACTCAAGACTGACAGGCTTTCATCCCCTTAACACTTCAGCCCACTTAAGCAATCGCCTTAATTTTGAATGAATTTAATGGAAATGAAAGAGAAATGCGAAAAAATTCCCCAAATCACTAGAAAATTAATGAAATTTATAAAAAAAAAATTCTGACAGCTGTAATTGAGCAGTCCATACTAAATTTTGAAATTAAAAAAATAGTTAATCATTTAATTGTATTTTATAAAGTAAGTGGTTGAAATAAGCCGTGAATAATTGTGTTTCTATGCGTTTTGTTTTATTTTGTAAGTTTATTAGTAGACCTAATTTCAGACTGAATTAAATTTTTTTATTAATTTTAGAACATGTTCTATACACTCTTATGCAATTTTTTATAATATCTTACTTCGTTTCGAAATTATATGAAGTTAATTTTTTTAAAGGTGCTGATTAAAATAACCTGTGAGCCGTAATTTCTGGTAGGTTAGAAAATTGCAATTAAAATTAAAGAAATTACTTGCTCCTAGTTCTCATTCGTGACTTTATTTAAATAAATACATACATACATAATTGGCCATTACAACCCTTCAGTCAGGATTACGGCCTAGCTTCTCACACCACTTATGTTGTGTGTGTTAATTTTATACATGAGTGGCGGGACCTACAGTTTAAAGTCGACTCCGAACGACAGATTTTTGAGAAACTTTTCATGGCAATTTTATTTACTCTCAGACCTTTTGCCAGAAATCTGCTGAGAGGAAGCCGCCGAAGAAGAAATATTTTTTTTTCATATTTCTTTTTTGATGTCTGACCGGGGATTCGAACCCTGGCCTTTCGTCTAATAAGCCAACATAATAAATACTTTATTTAATTAATTCACAACACACTTTAACTGATAACTCTGCGTCATAAATTTTCAACAGAGATCAAACATTTTGGAATTCAATACTACTATGTTTCATATGCATTTTTTAATACAACTCTCCACTCTGACGAGTCAATACTGCCTGTCTTTTCATCACTGCGTGGAAGTTCGATCTTTTTATGCCCCTTTCTTATTTACCATATGCCTGCATACTTCGCGATTTTTCTTTATGTGCTACTTTTTCGACCTTCGTTTGCTAGTAATTCCTAAATAAAACAGTAAGCGTTTTATGGCTATCAAAATTTTTCATGTCCATACAATTTGCATGGAGCATACCGAAATAACGCGGCGGCAATGCCTCGGCAACACTGCAATTGGAAAATCTGATTTTAAATGGTGAAGTTTAATAGTGAAATGAATTTGCCGCTTTTATGGCCACAGAGAGTAAATGATAAACGCTAGAAAACATTCCGCTTGCCGTTTTTGTTGCTGTGTTTTTGGCTTGGTTACTTTAATTTGTTCCGCCTAACAATATACATATATGAATACTTTCAATAATAAGAAACAGAAGATGTTAAATTGAAATAGGAAATGGGAATGGTTGAGATAAATAATCTTGTTTTGTTTAGATTAGGTTAGACGGCGTGTGCTTGTCAAAAGAGACAAGTACAGTACCCGAAGGTCAAGCTGACCAATGGTACAGAAACGTCCTTAAGATGAGGGAATATAAAAAGGAGAGGAAGAAGGGAAGAGAGAATAAGAAGCGGAGGTATTACACAGACCAACACACAAACACACAAGGCAGAGCACAACTACACTAATGAAGCTCTAGCACTTCTCAGCTAGCTTAATCTAATAATGAATCTATGGAGAGCCTTGATGTCGGCTCTCGACACAGAATTCAAACCCTCAAAGAAGATCTTACCAAGGGTGGCAGAGGAAGTGTTCGATAGCGTCCAATTCCTCCTCATCGCAACCCATCCATTGCTGAGGCCGTAGGGGTGGCAGGTTGGGGGATCAGGACCAACTAATAAATCGCCCTCAGAAAGTGAACCTAACCTAGCTAGGGCTCATTACCGAGTATTCCGCTATGACACGGAACCCAACATAGACGGATACAGTTTTGTCCAATAGTTCCTAACGACTTCTTGCACTCGCGAACGAGCCGTGATTTGCACCAGACCGACGCAATTAGTCTGACTCTCAACGAAGAGCAAGTAAGATTCCGAATCCGAGCCGGACCCAGCAGCTATGGCCTCAATAGCCTTCAAAAAAATCTCCGCCTGAAACACGATACAGTCATCCTTTAACCTGTAGTGGAGTTCAAGACCGAGTTCCCTACAGAAAACCCCAGTACCTGTACCTCCACCTAACTTAGACCCATCCGTGAAGATGGGTATATTATCTTGCCCCTGTTATATTATCTTGCCCATCATTCCATTGTACCCTATCCGGTATATGTATCCTTAAAACAGGTAGAAATATAGTCGGTGGCTTTTTTGAACGTCCAAAAGACGGCGTTCAAAACTCTGGAGTGACCTATCGAGCGCCCGATTTCCTCAGACGTATGGCACTTCGCGCTGCACACTGCTTGACATAAAAATCAAGCGGAGTCAGACAGATCATAGTATCAAGAGCAGCCTGAGGGCAACTCTTCCTCCCTCCAGTGATACTCAAGGAGGCAATCCTCTGAACCTTATCCAAGAGTTTCCGTTGGAAACTCTTATCCAAGGTACACCACCAGACATCGCAGCCATAAGTAATAACCGGTCTATCAATCGCTAGATAAATTCAGCAAATGGCCCTAGACGGAAAACCACAGGTCTTACCTATAAAGTTCCTACCCTGATACAGAGCATTCAGTCGATTTTCATTCTTTCCTCGGTGTTCTTTATCCAGTCCAGTTCGCAGTCTAGAACAATACCGAGATATTTGACTTTAGAAGACAACGGAAACTCCCTACCACCTAACCTTGGTAACCTGAAGGGTTTAATTTTGTACTTAGGAGAGAACAAAACAATATCTAACTTTTTGGGAATTATATTCAGACCTCAATTCGTATCCCAAAAGGGTAAAATTCCAAGTGCAGACAAGCAGTTCCCCAGCGTCGACAAAAATTTACCACCTACCAGAATAACAACATCGTCGGCATACGTCACAACCTTAATGCCCCTACTTTCCAGATGCCTCAAACCGACATTTGCCATCAGGAGCCACAAGAGAGGGGATAGTATCCCCCTGTGGGGTACCCCAGATTCTAACGGATTAGTATATTAGACAGCATGAGTGAAAGAAAATCTGGGGCATGTACATCCCTAAGCGAATTCTTAATTGCAGAAGTAGTAACATTGTTAAAAGCCCCCTCAATATCTAAAAAGGCCGACAGTGTGTACTCACCCCTAGCTAAATTCGCCTTAACAAAACCTGCCACATCATGAAGAGTGCTCTCAACCGACTTACCCTTAATTTAAGCTTGTTGCGACCTACTTAACTTAGACTGGTCCATGTTTGACCTCAAATATAGATCGATAAGACTGATTAGAAAGAATAGCAGCTTTCGGTATAAACACCACGAGCACATCTTTCCAACAGTCGGGTATATTACACGACCGGAGACAGTCCCTATATACGTCCACCAGATATTCGAGTAATATATCACAGCATGCTGAAGCAGAGTCGGAAAGATACCATCCCGACCAGGCGACTTAAAAGGCTCAAAGCTACTTATATCCCATTTGACCCTACCCCAAGTCGGGCATCATGCCAGTCTCACGGAAGGGATTAGCTACACCCAATGGATAGCTATCCGGATCCACACAATTTGGAAAATTAGTGTTCAATAGAACCCCTAGGGTTTCTTTTCTCGAAGCTATCAACGTGACATCGTTCTTTTAGACGAAGCCTGGGATTTTGTGGTCCTTTGACAGCCTTTGACGGAAACGAGCCACTTCGGCAACATCCTCGATACTTTCGCAGAAACTCATCCAGTTGGTTCTCTTTGAGCGCTTTATTTCCCTTTTATAAACTCGAGCTACATGCAGACCAGTCAACATCCTTGCCCGACCTTTTAGCCTTATTAAAGAGTCTCCTAGTAGATCAGCGGAGTCTACGGAGTTCCGCATTCCACCAGGCTGGCTGGCTCCACTTACCCAGGTAAGCGGACAAGCATATCTATAACATAACAACAAAATATTCGTCAAAGATCTAACTCGATCTTTGATGCCAGGGGTAGAATGACGCCTAAGGGCCCCAAGTTCCTCTTCCACAGCCATCTCAAATTGGATCCAGTCGGTTGTTCTCGGACTTTTGAAAGCTACTAGATATATTAATACTGAAGGTTATCAGTTGGTGATCAAAGAAAGAACACTTAGAGCGTAATGTCAATTACATCTTCCCTAACACGATGGACAGATGACAGCATCAGCACGATTCCAAGGTCATCTCTGTATGCCACAGTTGTTACGTCACCAGTACAAAAGGAAGGAGTGATTAACAAGCCCAAATTACTTCTAGCTAAAATGCATGTTCTTACCTTCTCACTTGTTCTAGTAACACGCAACTTATAATCAGGATCGCTCAAGCCCAGATAAGAGCGATATCATCTTCAAGGCACAGGGTGGTTAACAGATTGTGTGAGGCGTCTTCGCAGTGATGCGGATTAATTTGCACCACTTTTAGCCCCTCTGGGTGTTTGATATCAACTATGTCCGGCTGACGGAACCTAAGGTGCGCTAACCCATACAACACTGCGCCACCCTTTGCCCTTAGCCACTGAAGCGAAATCTGATCAATTGCGATCCGAAGATCATCACCAGCCCTTTTCTCTTACCATTACCAGCCAGGGAGTTAACAACCACCCACGAGCTGGTGTTCAATCCGTCATTCTATTTACCAGTAAGTTTAGGTATACCATTCACCTGCCTAAAAATAGGCGGGACCCTTACCGTCACTATTGAACTTAGAGGGAGGTCGGATCAAGGGATCACCTCCTATCGAGCACCGGGCCAGAATTCACCAAGGAGCTTTACTGCTTCCACAAGGAACTTTACAGTTCCTTTCTTCGCAGTCCACTACCTTCATGCCCTTGGGTCAACCGATGGAGGATATGCGGGCTCACAACTTTCGTCCATCATAAAGTCGATGAGTCTTTCTTTAATTAGTTCCAGTCTTTCAGGAGAGATTTTGCCATCGAAATCTGACCTGTCGGTGAAAACCAATTGAAGGAAAGGATTAGTTCCTAGGCTCCCTTCTTAAGGTATACCAAAATTTTCTGAGGGGAGCCTGTATGTTCTTTTGAAGACATTTGTTTCTTAACATCATTATCAATAATAAAATTATTAGGGAAGGATAATTTTGAAAATATTTTTAATTCAGATTCATATATTCAAAAATCATTTGGTGAAGATCTGACTCAGCGAATAAGTTTGTGAAGAATATCCGGTATTATATCTCGAAGAACTGTATCAAATGGTTGATAGGGGAAGTATTGCGTGGTTGCTTGCCTTGGTTAAAAGCAACTTGATGGTATAAAACGGTTTCTTTCTATAAACCAGTATAGGTTTATTACAGTTTTAATAAACTTATTTTTGAATGAAGGCTTACTTTTTGTATCTTTTGGCATAATATTGTCAAGACAATTTGTTTGTTTTCTTTTAATTATTATTATTTAAAATTTTTTTTCTGATTTCATTATATTATAAATGTCGTTATCCACCCAATACTATTAATAATTTTGTATTCTTGTTGTACTGAATTAAATGTCCTTGGACAGATTGTCAAATCTGTCTTTTTAGAGTCAACATCAAACTGCAGGTTCCACATCTCATGGTTAAAATTAACGCTACAACATGAGTGGTGTACGAAGGTATTGTTATAATGACCAATTAAGTAATCCCTGCCATTCACCTCTTGTCAAGGGACTTCACAGGGATACCATGTCTAATAACTTTAAGGAACAGTCTGTGAGTTTTATCGAATTCGCTTGGTAGTTTGGTTTAAAAAACCATACTAACAGACTGTTCCTTAAAGTTATTAGACATGGTATCCCTGTGAAGTCCTTTGACATTGTCGGAAGAAATTTTCTACCACAAACACCGCAGAATGTAAATCTATTGGAGGTGTTAAATGTAATCACCACTGCCAGTAAATTTTTCTTAAAAAACTTTTAATTTCTGAAAAAAATCAACTTTCTTACAAAAAAAAACCTGTTTTCTGTAATAGCACCGAAATTTTGAATGAAAACTTAATTTTATATACATATATTCAACCAACTCAATAAGGTGATAGCAAATTTACAACAACGCAATTCACAGTGTTTTGCGTGACGCTAGGTTGACAAATAAAATTCACCGTATAACAAAAATAACAAGGGCGAATTCATATAATGACATTAAATTATTATTTTGTGTCATTATATTGTCTTTGGTTTATTTTAAATTGTTTAAAAAGATTGTTTTTAAATTATTTCTTGGGAATTCGGACGTATTTGCACCACCACTGAAGTAGTCATACATCTGGAGGACACTGGAGCCATAGCAGCAGATTCTACAATCAAAACTGTGTCAATAGGTTAAGAATATTTAAATAAATTATAAAAATTTATAAAATACAAATATAAAAGGAAATATTATTATTATTATTATTATTTATTAATTACAAAAATACAATTGTTGTAACTAATTTAAAGGGCGGCGGAATACTGGCTACATAGGCCATCGATTCCGAAATAAAAATAAAATTTATAAGATTTTGTAGGCTATTTTCTATGATGAATTTTTAAAATTAAATTTATATTATTGATACAGACAGAAGTTAGTAAGCTTGAGGGTTTTTAGCTCCAAAAATTTTAATCCGGGATACGTTAAAAGCAGGGCACTCGTCTAAAATGTGATTTACGGTAATATTCCTATTACAAGTTGTGCAGCGGGGATGAGATGTTTTATTTAAAAGGTGTTTGTGGGAGTATTTGCAGTGACCTAATCTCAGACGAACAATAATATTAGTGACATTTCTCGCGCAAGTTTTCGGGTAGTTAGGTTTCCTTCCAAGGGGGTTGACATTTTATAGGTGTGGTGATAGTTCGACCATTTACTATCGTGAATATAATTTAAATATGATGAAATAAGATTCCGGATATCTTTATTTTCCCATGTGGAATATTTAAGAAGAGCCGGTTTTTTAGCGTCGGCAGCAGCCGCATCTGCAAGTTCATTTCCGAGAATACCTACATGCGATGGCACCATAAGAGATTAATTCTGTTTGAATTTTTATTAAGTAGTTTCTGATCTCGTTTATTAACAGCGAGTCATATTTAGAGTTAGATATAGCTTGCATAGAAGAAAGACATCCGTACAAATAATATATTTTGATTGTTTTTTTACAGCATATTTAACAGCCTCCAATATGGTAAAGCTTCTGCTGTGAAGTTAGAACAATAGTTGTTTAAGTGTCCGATATAAATAAGATCGCCGTTTTGATGATAGTTGCGAATGTGGTAGAGCCAGACGATTTAGAGCCATCCGTGAATAAGAGATTCCATTTATTTTTAGAGAAATGGTCAACTAGGCTACTAAATGTTTTGTTTATAACCTTGGGTGGCGTATTAGCTTTCGTGAGATCAATCATAGATCTCATACAACAAGATTGTTCTAACAGCCAAGGGGGTTCCGACTGTTGTTTCGAGTATATAGGATTTAATTGTAAATCAAGGTTTTTGCTAACTTAGAACATCTAGCAATAATAGATTCTATTCTGTATCTTCTCTTTATATTTGAAAACCTTCAATATTTCACGATATAAAACTTTATTTCTACTGATAAGAAGCTTCGGAATAAGTTTGTAAGTTAAGCAAACAGTACGGTCCTCGATGGAAGGTAAACGGCTTCAGCTAATATATTTGGTAATTGGGCTTGTAGGGGAAGCTCCGATGCTTCGACGGACTGCAGCATGGTATGGTGCCTTAATTAATTTTCATGTGGGATGGAGCACACCATCCATAAATTGGAAGACCGTAATCTATTTTAGCTAGGAGAATAGAACGACTTATATATTAACCATTGTGGAGATATGAATGTTGCAATGTTTAGAGGTAAGGTACTTTATAATGTTTAATCTAGAGTTGAGGCTTTTCCTGAGCTGTAAACAATGTTCTTTAAAGGTGAAGCTTTTATCAAGATAATACCAAGAATACGTAGGTAATTTACTCGTTTAATTTTGATATTTTTTATTCGACGTCAAACAAGTTGCAGTTCCTTAATTTACAGATATGTAAAAGACTGCATTTTTCAATAGACAGTTTGGCGCCTGAAATAAGGCCCAGTTATCAATATTCTCTCAGAATATTTGTGAATGCGTCTTTAACTTTATTATTATCCTTTATTTTTGTGAAGATAACTGCGTCATTCGCATAGATAGCATGTTCTATCTGTTTATGAAGGGAAATAATTTTGCTGAACTGATTAAAAGGCAATTATAAAAAGCACCACAGATAATGGAGAACCTTGTGGTATACCTTATTATTAAAACCAAATAATGTTTTATTTTTTTGGAGCAATAATAGTTCCACTTCGCGCATACTTTTTTATATATTATTATATAATATAATAATATAAATAATT
>QOCX01003976.1:0-15949 GCA_005959815.1 Sarcophaga bullata | reverse complement strand
AATTGAATTTTGTCGAAAAAACTTGTTAATGAAAACTTTTTCGCATCTCAAAAACTTGGAAAAAAGGGAAACTCGTCTTTGAAGACAACAAAACTTTACAAGTATATAAATCTACCACCAAATACAAAATATAGAAGAAAAACAAAAACAACCTTATCTCATAAATTTGGAGGTTATTTCAAATATTGCTGGGGTAGGATTACATACATACCATAACTGGCCATTACAACCCTTCAGACAGGATTACGGCCTAGCTTCTCACACCACTTATGTTGTGTGTGTTAATTTTATACATGAGTGGCGGGACCTACAGTTTAAAGTCGATCCGAACGACAGATTTTTGAGAAACTTTTCATGGCAATTTTATTTAATCTCAGAGTTTTTTTTTTGCCAGAAATCTGCTGAAAGGAATCCGCCGAAGAAATATTTTTTTCATATTTCGTTTTTGATATCTGACCGGGGATTCGAACCCTGGCCTTTCGTCTAATAAGCCAACACACAACCAACTAGACTACGGCGACGGGTAGGACTGTCGCACAAAAAAGAAGGTTCCAAAATCCGGGTCGGCTGGACCAAATGTTGAATTGCAGATCAAAAGTTATTTCGTGGACTGTTCTGCTGCTCAGCAGTCTGGCAAAATAATTATCAAATTTTTTAAGTAACAGAATTCTTTTGAATAGGAAGAGAACAAAAAAACCAACACTTTCCTTTTTATTCGTCTGACATACGAAACTTTTCTTGTCTTCTTTTTTTCACTCACTTTTGTAGTAGAAATCACAAAATCGGTTGTCTTATTTTTGGAATTATTTTAATTTTTATATTTTATTTTTCGTTTGTTTACTGTTTACAAATTAATAGAATTTCACAAATCAATATTAGTCTTGATGGTTATAAAACGATTGAAAAAGAAGATCAAATATCACAAGTAAGAGACACTAAATTAAATTGATTTACAACAGGATGTTAAAATATCCCAAAGCTCAACTTAAAATACAGTATAATAATAGAACAAAAAAAAAAAACGAAAGCTTATTTAATACGACTGCGCCATCTGTTGGTGCTTAGGCCTCTCCTAGCTGATCAGTTACATCGCCGGGGATGGGATTGTCGTATCTCCGAAATAATAATAATGGTACAATCATCAAAAAATTATATAAAATTGCCATTAATATTAAATTATAAAATTAAATAAATGAGGTTTCTGATCCTGATCTGATTGATCTATTAAGCTCCATTACGATGAACACAGCCTCCTATTTAATGTATATTACCCAAAGTGCAAAGTAGGCTAGCTATAGCCAATCGGGGTAGTTAGCTAACCTTCCTTATTTCGAACAGAAGGGAAGTATTGGACATCATCTTGATTAGCTCTGATATCTCTAACTATCTTAGGGACTGGTATGTATCTCAGGAATACTCCCTTTTTGATCATAGATTCATCACCTTTAACATAGACATGGTATAGTCTTCGCAAAGGGAGACCCTTTCGATCGATTCCCTTCGAACAGAAGTGAAGTATTGGACATCATCTTGATTAGCTCCTATATCTCTAACTATCTTAGGGACTGGTATGTATCTCAGGAATACTCCCTTTCTGATCATAGATTCATCACCTTTAACATAGACATGGTATAGTCTTCGCATAGGGAGACACCCTTTCGATCAATAGGAGAAAATCGAATTTGACCATTTCCTCTGCTGAAACTAGACGTCTCCGCAAAATTCTGAGTTTCACACATAGGTCTCTCGAATGCATCAAATGGCCTGAAGGATGAAGGATGGGCTGAGGCCAGTTCAGAGACGCTTGAACTTCTCCTCGGCACTCACTTTTCGGGGAGTGTTACTCTTGGAAGTCAAGCTCTCTATAAGATTACAACACCACCGTCTGAAAATTACTCCCCGCTAACTTTTACCCCAAGCCAAGTGCACTGGGCTTTTAGATCTTTTAAACTATTCCAGTTCCCATTACCGGGTTACATCCAACGCAGCGAACAGATGATTCTTCCTTGGCTGCTCGCCCTCTATAACGCTAGTATTAGGCTCCTTTATATTCCTTGCAGCTGGAGAATATCTAGGGTGATTTTCATTCGCATGGCTGGTCAATTGATCTGTCTCTTCTATCCTCATCCCAACATGCCTACACGAGGGGTAAATTAGTGGAGACTGCACTACACTCTCTTATCTCTCGGGTGGAAAAGTCCCTGCACGTGAAAGAACACACTCTGGCAATTTTCGTGAATACTGAGGTTGCATTCAATAAAGTTAACCCGGACGCTATTATTGGGGCTCTTAATTTTCTTAACCTGAAACAGGTTAAGCTTTATTGAGCTTCTCCTTAAGTCAAGAATAGTAAACTTCACAGTGGGGGCTACACATTGTCGGATAATTGTCTGTAGAGGTACGTCGGAAGGCGGTGTTCTATCTCTACTACTCTGGAATCTTGCAGTCAACTCACTTTTAAGAAGGCTGGACCTCCACCCTTCCTAGTGTAAGGTGGGCCAGACTCACGTTGAGTCCCGAGGTTAACTATCTGAGCCTGATCGTCAATCCCAAACTTGACTGGGAACGAATCTGACTGCTAGGGTGCGCAAGGCGGTTTGTGCTGCTTTCTGCTGCAGTAGGACAGTTGGATCCAGATGGGATGCATCACGCCCACTAAGGCCTTGTTCGCAATGCTCAACTGGCTTCCTACTGTGCTTCTTGCTAAGCAGGAAGCTAAGTTCACTGCGACTAGACTCAATGCCCGCATCGTCCCTTCTGGTCACTACTCTATTTTGGAGATTAATCCTGTGGTCCCACTGGACATCGATTATCTCCCTGTGGAATATTTTTTTGAAAGGTGTTTACGCTTTCTGATTCCGAGCACTGTGGGAAACTGAGCCTGAACACTTAGCTTCGATTGCCGGATTTTAGATCCTCGTCAACGATGCTCCTTCCGCCCGTATCTTGATTTTCTCTGATACCCAGGCTGCCAATGCCAAATGGACTTGCAGGATGTCAGGGAGTGTCACCTCTGTTTCGACCTTCTTTCTGGGTGCTTCAGTGTCACACTCATCTGGGTCGCCGGGCACAGTAATATTCTGAAAGACTGCAGAGCCGATCAGTTCGCCAGGGCTAGTGCACTACTTCCGGAATCCTCTTCAATCGACTTGGGTATGCCACATACCTCGGTCAAGTCGTCCATCACTCGCAAATTCTTTCGAGACGGCAACCTATCCTTGGTCAACTGCTAGGCTCATTTAGCCCTTGATGGACAGGAGGCATACCAAACAATTACTTGGACTTGGTTGTAACGTCATCTGGATCACAGTGACCATGCTTACAGGTCATTGTGTTATGGGAAGACACACGAAAAGAATGCCAAGAATCCCATTTAACGACTTCTGCCGAGGTCGTAATCCTGACTGAAGGGTTGTAATGACCAATTATGTATGTATGTATTCATAAAAAAAAATATTTTTGGGTAAAGGGATTATCAAACGAATTCACGTACAAAATATGATTAATAAAACCTTTATAATTCAATTTAACTTTTTCGAAATAAAAGGAATGTTTATTTTGTGATTGTTCATTTCTCTTCAATAACATAAGTATTTTAAGTTGTTATTTTATGTATTGTCGGCATCACTAATTTGCTTTTAACTTCTCACAAAAATAGAAAATAGTCTAGTTGAGCAAAAACAGCTTAGGTTGTTTTCTTGGTTTTTTTCTGTTCTGCCGTCCTCAGATTCTAAACTTCGAGTGAGTCGAATCATTCCTAAAAATTTATAGTCTTAGTTGTTGTTGTATTTGCAAAAAAAGAAAAAAGACACATAAGCAAATGTCGACACCAAAGGCCCCCGGGCCGAAGATCAACAATTAAGTTGCCCAGCCATTCACCTAAGGATGATTGATTGTGTTAGTAAAAATACTCACACGTATAGGCCAATGTGAGTTTGAAAAATTTCACTACCTGTGAAATACATACATAAATCACACGTTCTTTTCTTCTACAGAACAAGTATACAAGTCAGCGTAACACAGAGACGATAATTATGACGTTTAAAAAATGCTGGAAACAGCCGCTTAACCGTTTATTTAGAGTAAGGGTGCCCAAGCGCTATACTCTTGGTGCTCATTTGTTTTTGTAAAAGCACTTAGCTATAACCAGTGTGTTTTAATACACATAGATCACTCAGCACAAGCAATACGAAATACACAAACAACTTTGTTTATTATTTTTTATCGTTGTAATTTACCGCACAAAAGCAGGAGCAAAGCAGCAACACTTTCGTATACTTTGCTGGTAAACAAGATTTTGTTTTTGTTTTTCGTATGATATCATTTAAAAAAGTGTTTTAAAATCACTTGGAAAAATTTTGTTTAGTTTTAAATTTTAAACTCATATTATTTACAGAAAAGTTATTTTATGATCACTCATAATTTATTCTTACATAATTCAAAACGTTTTTGTGATTTTTTGTATTCTGTACTTTTTTTACTTATAATTTTAAGGCTGAATGTTTAATATGCTTCCAAATAATTCAAACTAACACTAACTTTAATAGTGAGAGGCATTTTAAGAGATTGCCAATATTATAGCAGGTGCATCAAGAGACAAATTAGTTGCGAACTTTTTTGGTTCAGGATGCGCTAAAAATTTTAAAGTATATTGAAAGTTATGATGAGGAAATAAACATGCAACGTCTTAATTTTCAGTCAAATGGTAGTTTTACTGGACCTTTAAAAGTATCCTATGTCGCAAGCTTAAGAATTACTCAGAACTTTAAATCGTTTTCTGATGACATTTAAAGGACATTTCAAGTGGTAAGTACGGATTTAAAATAAAATCTACATGCTCTAACATATTTTTCATTTCAGATAATTTATACAAAAAAATTAAAATCAAATTTTTTGACATATACTTACATATATGAAATAGTTTTTGCTTCGCTCTTTGTATGTATTGTTTTTAACAAAAAAAATATTGAATAAAAATTTATTTTTCTCTAAATGTATTGGTGTTTGCTTTTCCATAAGGAACTTTTGGCACCCCTGCGCAGCCAATATAAATAGAAAAGTTTGTGAAGGTGTTGGAGATAGCTGCATTAAACGGCTTACGCAGATTCTATTCAATACAGTTAATTATCTTGGTTATATTATTCAGAGTTGCACAATAGGGCCAGCGGTAGAGATCAGTATTGTCAGTGCTCCAGTTTTAAAATTGTATGACCCCGACGCAATTACAGAGGTGAATACCGACGCCAGCATGCATGGCTGCGGAGCAGTGCTCTTATAAAGAGGCTTGGATGAACAGGATCTATGTTCAGTGCAGTACATGAGTAGGCGTACGAAGCCGTACGAAGAGGAATACCACTCATATGAGTTGGAAGTGGTAGCCGTGGTAGAATCGCTGAAAAAGTGGAAAGTTTATTTACTGGGCTTACGAATGAACTAAGGATAATGTACCTGCAAGGATATCCAGATGAGCGCTCCTTGAAAGAATTCTCCTATAAATCGAAACAGGTCCGGAACTCGACTGAGCCTCGTTGATTCTTTGAGCTGTATAGTCGTTGAAACCACAGGAAAATGACGACTGTACTGAGGCCATTAGAGCAGTGTTATGGTATGGTACTGTACAAAAATCCCGCAAAGGGCCTTATCGTCATATCGGCCCACTTTGAAGAGGAGAAAGTCAACCTAGCGCACAATAAGGGTCAGTTTGGTGTTCCTAAAATCCGCAAATTGATCGAGAACCAGTACTACATACTGAGGTTAGCAGCAAAATTGCCGAACATTGTACGAAATTACATCGAGTGCATTATCACCGAGGCGAAAGCTGGCAAGAAGGAAGGCTATTCTTACGTTTTTGCCTTTTAAATACGTTTGAAATATGAGCTCGTAGATTGCAAATAAAAATAAAAATATTTTTGTTTTTAGTTTTAATTAAATTCTTTATTATTCGCACAATTTTGTGCTTTATTTGTTATTTCTCTGTTTATGCCCTTTGCGATAAACAATAAACATTATTACACAATTGTTCTGTAGATCTTTGTAACGGAAATCGTCCAACCACTATTGCTTACTTCACACGCAACGCGTCTTCACACAAGACTGACTGAACTTCTACTGCGACTTTGCATGCTTCCTTGCCTTTTATATAGGGACGTAAACAGTCTGACGTATATTCTGGTAGGCGAAGGTTCGAGGCTTTGCCTTGTAAACAACATGTTGTTTACGTTCATGCATGCTTACTTCCTTGTTGTTGGTGTATGGTGTTTACGTTTGTCCTTGAAGATGTTGTTGATTTTTGTTTACTTGTTTGTCCCTTTTTCGTTATACTGATGTTGTTTTATTTTTGTTTATTTGTTAATCAAGTAAACAAAATCCGTTGTTTTGTTTTGTAGCTTTTATTTAACATTTTAAGGTTAAACGATGTTACACCATTTCTATTTTAGTAAACTATCTTAACCCAATAGATAAAGACGATCGACCCCTTGCGACTTACCATGTAGATCACGTTGGAACACCTAATATAATTAATAAGTTACGAAAAAGGCGTAAAATCATCTATTCGTAGTTGTTCATGGTTTACGAAGTTCGTTTGGCTACATACAACGGAAGTCTACTGACACTAAGGTAGTCATCAAGTCCTTTGAGAGGCAATCTAATATTTTTGGTAATCTTAGAAGAGTAAAAACTGATCGCGGAGCGGCGTTCACTTCACAAGCCTTTAGGGAATACGGTGTTGAGGACAATATCCAACATCTGTTAATAACTGTAGGAGCTCAGCGTGGGAACGGTCAGGTTGAACGAATTCGTAAAATAGTCATAACAATGCTGGCAAAATTGTGCGCTGAGTCGCCTCAAAACTGACACAAATACGTAAGAAAAATTCAAATGTTTATTAACTCCAGTACTCTAAGAAGCACCCACGTATCGCCGTTCAAACTGCTAACTGGCATAGAAATGAGATTGTCCGACTACCCCAAACTTAGAGAAGCCGTTCGAGAATTTGATGAGGAAAAAAACGATATAAGGTCCGAAGCGAAAGAGAATAGTGAAAGAATTCAAAAGGAGAATTATATAACTTATAGTGCTGAAAAAGAAGCGGGGTCTCGAGTATGTCGTAGATGAGTTGGTGGCCATTAAGCGCACCCAGTCTGGCAGTGGTCTTAAATTGAGAAGTAAAAACCTTGGCCCATATAAAATAGTAAATAAGTTGCTTCATGGGAGATACGAGGTGGAGAAAGTGGGATACCATGACAGTCCTAATAGAACCACTACCGTGACCGAGGTGGTAATCCGGGCCGTATTGCCGTAAGGGGGGCCGAATGTAGGGAAGATAAGTTTGAATAAGAAGGGATAAGTAGATTTCGGAAGAAAAGATTAGTGAAGTAGCCGCTGAAGGCGACGGACGTGTTTTGGACTCATTCCAAGTGTGATTTCTGTTGAGCTATTAATTAAAATCATTATTAAATTAAACTAACGTTAAATTAAATATTGTTTAAAATCTACTGTTAATAAATTAATTACGGTTAAATTAAAACTTCGTTAAAAGTTTGTTTTCATTCCCATATATGTATATATATATCGAAATTCTTCGACATCTTTAGCATACGTAAATACTAACACATCTTCTGCATATTGAACAATTTCACATTTCTGTATTATATTTGACATCTCAAAAGGGAAAACTTGGCGAATTGCAATGCTAGTCAATAGAAGGGTAGGCAGTACACAAACTGCAGTTTCTACTCTTATGCTACTAGTAAAAGTCCTTCAAAGTTTTATGTGACACTTGACATTTCTACACAGACCATTGAAATCTGAGATAAGTTTCCGTGGCATTTGTTTACAAGCTAGTCATAAGAAATTTGCAACAAATCAGAGGTAAAGGGGCGAACGTCAGTCAATTGATTTTTCGATTTTGAAGCTATTCATATGGTTACTCTTCGCTTTGTGGATTTTCAAACACTGCTTGCTCAGACCATAATGCTAGTAAATTTTTTGATATGCTGTCGATATGCTTTCGGCAATCGTACAAGCTATAACCTTGTAAAAGAGTAAAGTGATGCCGAATCAATTAAGTGCATTCTTTAAGGCTCCCTTCTAGGTTTCTCAATAATTGCGAATGATACCGGTCCTTAGACAATCAGCAACCTACTGTCTAAATTCGCTGATTCGAGATTTTAAGGCATTATTAGATTTACCTTTTCTTTTTATCTTTCTTGGATAGAATGAGCTCATCATTCGGCCTTTTCACTGGCTTCGGCGATGATATGTAACCGCTTATCAGTTTTCTCTCTAAATTAGACATTCGGCAATTTAGACGAGTTTCCGCATCAGCCCTTTTCTAATTTTGACCATCTTATCTCTATCTATAATCTCACTTTGCTGATTTGAGTTCTTTCATCTGCTTCCGGCTTTTTTCGCAGTCCGACCATGCGCCATGTGTAAATGGAAATCTTCTCCGTTCAATTGGGATCTTTGGAATACCGATAACTGACACAATAAATATTATTTTCAACCTTATCCATAAATTTAGGTGGCGCTTACCACTTTTATAAGAGATCACTCTCAAAAATCCCTATAGTTGGAGGATAAGTTATAATTTTTGTTTTGGTTATATTGACTATTTCGAAGTCGCCGTATTCTAGTAGGTAGTGTGTTGGTTTATTAGATGTAAAGCCTCGGTTTAAACATATCAGCAGATTTCTGGCAAAAAATCTAAGAGTAAATAAAATTGCCACGAAAAGTTTCTCAAAAAAATTTGTCGTTCGGAGTCCACTTTAAAATATAGATCCCGCCACTCATATATAAAATTAACACACTCAACTTAGGTGGTTTGAGATACTAGATCTTAAGCTTGCCTGAAGGGTTGTATGTATACATGTATGTATGTGATATTGTCTAACTTAGGATTGCTGTTATAATTTCTAATGTTTTATTGTTTAATTGTATTACAGTTTTTCGTTTTATACAAATATTATGTAAAGTAAAGAATTTCACAGTGGATAAAAAAGGAATGAGTTCTAGAAAATGTTGAAATACAATTAAGCATAAACTAAACATAAACATAAATAATAGAACTACAATTTATGTAGAATACATCGTAAAATATACGATTTATATTAAATTTGAACAAAAGATTTTCAAATTTCACTCAAACGATTGCTTTCTACATCTGTAGCGCGATGCACTAACATTTCGTAACCATAATTGCATTGCTTTTGTCAGTAAACAACAAAATCGTAGAACCAGAAATGAGAAACATTTATAAATGATATTTGCTACGCTAGCTGCAATCATTAACTAACGACACAAGCCTTTGGTGTTGTTTCTTTAATCAACAAAATTTTAGATTCAAATGATCTTTAAAAAAACGAGTCAGTTTTAAGGCCACAATGGTCAAACGAGGTTTAATAAATTTATTTTTTAATTTATTTATTAATTACAATACAATTACAAATAATATTTAATTATATGAGCTGAATAACTTCGGCCATATGCTCGGTGTAGTGCAACAGCCCAGAGTCTCTGGTGGAAATCAAACCCTAGAGATTTAAAAAATTAATTCATAAATAAAAACTAAAATAGAGGTTAAAAATAAGGAAAACTAAAAAACAAAGTTATACAAGAGATTTTTGAGTTTGTCTAAAACACAACTATTTATACAGCGAAGTCACAATTATTATATTTTTGTATAAAAAAGTCTTTTAAATGCATAAATTACTTTTAATTTTAAGTTACATTTTTAATTTATATTATGAAATTCGTAATATATGTCTTAACTCTATTAGAAAAGCTTTAAAAGCTGTAAGTTTTAGGTTTGTAGCTTAAATATTTCAGGAAAAGATACCGAATTGGTTGAATTATGGAAAATTGTCAACAGAGACCGCTATAGTTTCGTGATGCCCAATTTGCGTGATAAATCTTTACGCAGGTAAAATCAGGTTTTACCAACCAAATCTTTTAGTAGTATGAATGAAACTAAGGATCTTTAGTCCAAGTGAAATTGTTTTTACCTTATATTATCGATGCCCACGCCACGCAGAAAGAATTCATACGTAATTAAAAATTCTTTAATCAGCAGCGAATACAAAATAATAAACAACAACTAAATAAACAACATACACAGTAGTTTAAGTAAGTGTTAAAATTTGAACATCACACTCTTAAGCTGGAGGTCCACACTACGCGTTCTACGCGTTTTCGCATCCTACGCGGCTGTCAAAAAAGTAGAATTAATGTATTTCTTTGGTGCAAGTTACAAGCACAAAAGCGTAGGATGCCTTGACGCATAGAACGCTTCATAACATATACATAAATTAAAAAATGTTTGTACACATTCATTACAGTATTTGTATTGCTTTTTTTTAGAGAACGTTTGCCAATCTCGTTGGAAAACTCTGAGGGGCCGATATGTTAAGAAATGCGCATAGAGCTATCATGCCTCTGGTAGTGCTGCAGAATTTGAAGAAAACCAAATACCAACAGCAAATGGAATTTCTGCCCGAACATTTACACCACGAAGGTAATTTATGTTTGTACATTAAATAGAGAATAAAATGATTTTATCCTTTCCCAGTACAGAACAATAACAAGCTTGACTCCAACATAACCAATTCGTGAAAAAAGGCTGATGAAAATATAGCAGGTGCATATTTAAGTAATTGTGCAGTAAAACCATGGCGCATACAACATTTTCAGCAGACTCTGGTAATATATTTAAGGTTCCACGTAAAATTTTCCACCGTCCTGTCAAAATACCGAAAGCATTTTCTATGGTCCTACGGGCTCTAGATAACCTTTTATTAAAGTTTTGCTTTTCACCACTTAACAAGAGTCCGGGATATGGTATCATGATGTATGACAAAGCGGCATCACCAACTAAATAATAAGAAAATCTGTCAACCGCAGTGAAAGTGTAAATAGNTCACCACTTAACAAGAGTCCGGGATATGGTATCATGATGTATGACAAAGCGGCATCACCAACTAAATAATAAGGAAAGTGTAAATAGCATCGCACACACCCATTAGTACAATGCTATATGTTCCTAAAAAACATAAAACTTTAATAACAAGTACATTTATAGCCTAGTCTACTTTATAGTTCAGTCTATAGTCTAGTCAAGTCAATAGCCTATTCTATAGTCTAGTCTATAGTCAAGTATATAGTCTAGTCTACTTTATAGTCTAGTCTACTTTATAGTCTAGTCTATAGTCTAGTGTAGCCTATGGTCTAGTTTACTTTATAGTATAGTCTAGTCTTTAGACCAGGATATGGTCTAATCTAGTCTAATAAAGTCTTGTCTATAATAGAATAGTCTAGTCTATAGACAAATCTTTTTTGATGATGGTTATAAAAACATATAAACCATACCCTTATAATTGTAATAATTCAAACCTGAAGGTGGTGGACATATTATGGCGACGTGTTTGCCATCGATCGCCCCCATACAATTCGGCAAATTCCACATATTTTTAAAATCCTTCGCTATTCGCTCCAATTCATACGTATTTGGTAAAAATAGGCAAATGCCACTTAATTCATTCCATATAACTTCACACGTTTCCAAAACGATTCGTCTTACTACGGTCACAGACATTTTCAACGTCAATGAGAGGTATTGCCTACTGGTGCCATGCACTAAATAACTAAATGGGAAACAAATATAGCGTTATTTAATAATATACATAACTTTAAACTTACATTAAAGTTAGAAAGAGCCGATAGTCCGCTGGTATAGCTCTCACTGAGTTCTTATCAAGCTTATCCTTCAAAATTATGAACAGAAAGTCAAAGATGTCTGCAGATATTCTAGTTGCTGTGCAGACCTGTTCATGGTTGCTGGTTTTTAACTTTAGGAAAGTTGTGACAAAAAAACCAGACACATCTTGTTCCAAGTACAAAGGATGAACCCAAAATTGTCATTTGTTTTTTTGGAGCTTATTGTACACACTTGTGGCACTAAATATTATATTCACAAACTCAATTATTCTATAAATTCTTTAAAATTTTCAATTTCTTTTGCCATTTGTGTACGAAATATTTTATTCAAGTATTTTCAATGAAATGTTTTTATTTTGTTAACAGCTGATCAAAACAAACATTGACGCTTAAAAAGCGTTGCATGTAACTTAAAGCGTAGAATGCGAGGAAGGTATGAAATGCACACAACGCTTTGACGCGAAAACGCGTGGTGTGAACCTCCAGCTTTAAAATAAATGGTTTCCAATTTTTTTGAACATTGCAATATGTATAAAAATCGTCAAATAAAAAAAAAATTGTTCGTCGAAGTGATTCATTGAAATCGTAAAAAATCGTCAGTATGAATAAACAAATAAAAGAAAAGCTCTTTTTTAAATTAGCTTTATTGTAGTAAAACGTCAAAAGCTAGTTCACTGTACATATTTTAATTTTCATAATTAGTTATAAAGGGAAAAATTTTATAAGTCCTTTTAACACTACAAAAATAAGCTTAACTATTTGTATACAAAATATTTTAATGTATAAAAAATATAGCTACTTAGTTTAGAAATATATTGTTACGAAAATAGAAATGGTGGAACATCGTTTAACATTAAAATGTTAAACAAAAGCTACAAAAACAAAACAACGGACTTGTTTACTTGATAAACAAAAATAAAACAACAACATCAGTATCACAAAAAAAAAGAATAAACAAGTAAACAACAAACAATAACGCTGAAGGGACGAACGTAAACAAGATACAAAAATAAAAAAGAATAACGCATGTATGAATGCGAACATGAATGCGAAGACCAGAACCTTCGCCTTCAAGAACGTTCATCAGACTGTTTAAAAGGCAAGGCAAAGCATCCAAAAAGCAGGGAGTAGAAGTTCAGTCAGTCTTGTTTGAAGACGCGTTGCGCGTGAAGTAAACCAATTGTGATTTCAAGATCTCCATTACAAAGATTTACAGAACAATTGTGTAGTAATTGTTATTGTTTATCGCAAACGGCATAAACAAAGGGATAACAAATAAAGTTAGAACCAGTTGTGAACTGTGGCACACAAAACTGTGTGAATAATAAAGAATGTAATTAAAATTAAACACAAATTTATTTTTATTTTTATTTGCAATCCACGACCTGATATTTCAAACGTTTTTAAAAGGTAAAAACGTAAAAATATTAGAATTAAACATTTCAATTAATTCACGTACAACATTAAAGTAGAGGCCGTTACAATTGCATAGTCTTAAATTGTTAAGACTTTTGGGTACAAATATTGTCCCTAAAGTTGATTTTTAAAGAAATTTCTAAGTTTTGTTTTATTTAGATTATCTCTAATAATACTAACATTTTTGGAATAATTTCACCAAGGTTGAGAAAGAAAATATTGTTACGTTTTTACCTTTTAAAAACGTTTGAAATATGAGCTCGTAGATTGCAAATAAAAATAAAAATTAATTTGTGTTTACTTTTAATTAAATCTTTTATTAATCACCCAAATTTTGTCTGCCACTGTTCACAAGTTGTTTTAACAACAACAATTGCGTTGTTATTCCTTTTTGTATATGCCGTTTGCGGTAACACTAACAATAATTATACAACTGTTCTATAGATCTTCAAACCACGATTACTTTTCTTCACACGCACAGTGCCTTCATACAGACTGCCTTCACTTCTGCTCTTACTTTGCATGCTTTGCTATGCCATTTATTTAGCGACATAAACAGTCTGATGAATGTTCTCGTAGGCGATGGTTATGGTCTTCGCCTTCACGAGAATTCTATGAATATAAACAACATGTACATGTTTGTTATTTACTTGTTTATCCCTCTTTTACTTAGTTATACTGATGTTGTTGTTTATTTGTTAATAAAGTAAACAAGTCCGTTGTTTTGTTTTTGTAGCTTTGGTTTAACATTTTAATGTTTAACATTGTTACACCGTCTCCACTTTCGTAACACTGCCGCCCACTTAAGCCTGTTCGTTCCGAATAGGATCATTATCTCTTTTCCCATATATTGCCAGTCGCTCTATGTGACGACCTTCATTTTTGCTCGGAACTGTTAGTTTTCTGTATCCTGTACACGACATCGTTTAACCTTTTTAATTATTTTATAAGGTCCATCCCAACTGGTTTGTAGCTTGGGAGATAATCCTTTCTTCCGCGTTGGGTTGTAAATAGAACCAGTTGTCCCTCATGGAAGCCCTTCGTATTTGCTGCACGATCGTACCTAGCTTTCTCCAGAGTATGTGGCATCCTCTCTTATGGCGGACTTGACACCAAAATCCAAGTCACTAGGCAGTTTATCTCGGTCTCAAAAATACCTTGGCGGGTGATCTAGATGTTGAATCATTGACCTCTGATCCGTATGCCAGTAGAAACCTCGGAACGTGTTCGTCTGAATCCTTCTGCTGCTCGCTCACTACTTTTCACAGTATTCTTCTAGGGTTTGATTAAACCGTTCTACCATTCCGCGGCCTGTGGTGAAGGGGCGTTGTTCGAGTCTTTTAATACCGTATACCTCACACTTCCTTGAATACCGCCTGACTCGAAAATTTGCCTTGATCGGAAAGTAGCTCTATCGAACCCGCAGTGGCATATCCAAGTTATCACAGAAACATTTACCATTGTGTTCGCCTCTTGATTGGTATGGCATACACTTCATCACGACGAGAACATATCGGTTTCCGCGATTGCTGACAGGAAGAAGGCCTGCTACGTCCATCGCTATCCGCTTCGAAAGGTGCGCCCGAGTTATATTGTTAAAGCTGACCTCGACTTGGTACACTGGGTACAGATCGCGATCCATTCCGCCACTGCTTGCTGACATCCAACCCAATAACAACGGTGTTTTAGTCTCTCCAACGTCTTTGTCACTCCAAGATGTCCCCGCTGCTCCATTAGGAATTCAGGTTAAAACTTCCTTCATTTTGGAGGAAGTAGTGGTGCCTTCTCCAAAATGAAGGAAGTTTTACTTTTAGTTAGTTTAGGTTGGATATTTAAACTGTCCCATTGCGGCCCAGTATGCTTTTGGAAGAGAAATTCTGCGGATATCAATTTCTGGTAGGCTTTTCCTCTTCCTTAGCTGCCATAATTTTCGGAATATTGGTCGTCTTCGTTGGCTTCGATTTGCGTTAGCCGATGCGATGATGGATTCCTTCTTCTCGGCTTCCACGGCAATGTCTACTCTCCACATTACAAGTCGCCATGAGAGAGCATCAGCATTGCCATGTTTTAGCCTCTTCGGTTTCAACGCTGAAGGCGTTCAATCCAAGATGCTAGCTGTCCTTCAGAGCTCTTTGATTGTATGCAGCCATCTCAGTGTGGAATGGCAGTCCTTAATAGAAAATGTTTGCCTATACAGGATACATATGGTAGTTTTATACATTACAGCACTGCAAGTAGCTCACATCGGGTCACACTCCTCGCTCTTCAGGCTTCGACCGTGTGCGACTATTAGTAGCCTATGACTTTTTCGGTATAATTGTTCCCTTGACGAAATACACCACAATACCCTATACCGCTCGATCACTGTCCAAAATGAATTTTTCTCTTGGAATTGGGTACGCCAAAACTGGTGAAGCAAACAATCGGTCTTTTAGTGTCTGGAACGCTTTGCTGTGACTAACCCCGTTGATACACCCTTGATTTCTTGGTGAGCTCATGCAAGTTTGCAGCCACAATAGCAAAGTTAGGCACAAAGCTTCTATAGTATGTATATAGTCCCAAAAAACTGCGTAATTCATGAAGAAGAGTGCACATTTGTGGAAGAGTGCACATTTCTTTATGCTTAATTTCAGTCCCGCCACTGATATTCGCTGCAGAACTTCTTTCAGGTTCTTAGGTGTTCGTTGAAAGTTATGCCCATGATTATTATGTCATCGAGGTACAACATGCAAGTCATCCAATGCAGTCCCCTGAGTACTCGTTCCATAAGTCGTTCGAATGTAGCTGGAGTATTACAGAGTCCAAATGGCATGACTTT
>QOCX01003975.1:1015-15949 GCA_005959815.1 Sarcophaga bullata | reverse complement strand
ATGTTTGACCTGGGGTTTGATTAGACGCCTCACGCCTAATAAGCCAATATACTGCCTACTAAACTACAGTAACTCATGCATTTAAGTTTTAAGATAACCCCACTAGAAAAAGATCAAAAGGGATCAAATCGTACAATCGTACAATGGCCAGTTCACAACAGCTCCATATGAGGTAAGCATGCCTTTAAATCGCTCATGCAGAATATGTAAAGATGCATGAGCTGTGCGACACATAGCGACACTCTGTTGAAACCACATGAAAGAAGTTAATAATCATCGACCTGTAGTTCTTGCCGTAAACAGTAATGGCCTGGCCAAAGTCGTTCGCAAAGATGTTGGAATCCAATTCAGAACCCTTGCCAAACAGTGACATTTTTACGGAATGCATTAAATGCCTTTGGATCTTTGGATGGATTGGCATCGTCGAAAATACGATAATTTCGTCTTGTTTTCAATTTATTCGTTCCGGAATGGACGTCAGCGCTGAAGATGATTTTTCCAAGAAATTTAGGATCAGAAAACTGCTTCAGAGCTCATTCAGCAAACACAAGTTGATATACTCTGGCTCTGTAGCATATTGAACGAGTAAAGACTCAAACTAGGCCGAAATCCTGACTGAAAGACTTCAATGACCAATTAAGTATGTATGTAGATGTATGTATGTAAAGGCTCAATTCACTAGTTCAACTAATTGCTGGCCTTTGAACGTTTACGTCTGAGCACTGACCAGGAACCGTTCCTCAAATAGTAATTACATTCTGAGAGACCATAGCACTACATACATTCAACCATTAATTTAGGATTACAGCCTAGCTTCTTATACCAGTTATGTTGTGTGCGTTAATTTTCTACATGAGTAACGGGACCTACAGTTTAAAGTCGATTCCGAACGACAGATTTTTGAGAAATTTTTAATTCAAATTTTTATTTACTCCTAGAGTTTTTGCCAGAAATCTCTTGAGAGGAAGAAGCCGAGGAAATATTCAATTTTCGTTTTATTGGAGATATCTGACCTGCTGTTTTAACACCAACCAACCAACACACTATCTAAGTTATAAAGTCTTAAAACTTCTTTACTAACTAGAGAAAGACGTCTAAAAATGAATGACGATTCAGTTCTGAAGCCAATAATTTTAAAAATTTCTTGAAATTTCCTTGAATTTAACTCATATGGCCACTGACAACACCAAAAACCATGAATTATAAAGAAGAAAAAACGAAAATTATTTCAAAAACAGCAACAGGAAACGGAAACAGCATATGTACAGCGCCTTAAAATGTGTATTGTATTGTAAGCCTGTGACTCGAACATGCTCACACAAAAAAAAAAATTCAAAAATTCTTACAAGAAAAAAAAAAAGTAGTTCCGTAGCAGCATTTAAAATAGTAACACAGGCATAGAATAAAGGGAACGAATGGAAAGAACGGAACGTTACGAAATATTATGACATTTACGCACGTAATGTGGCCAAAAAGAAATTATTATGATTGCAATACGATGAAAAATTCGTTTTAAATTGGCAACAAAAATGAAAAATGGAAAGAAATGTTAAGAAAGAAATATAACAACAGAGTGGAGTGGAGTGAATGTGAAATTTTGAATGTAAAAAATGTATACATTTTGACAGGAATACCCCAGGGAAGCATCAAAACGTAAAATAGTGGTTGCCATAAAACGTGACGAAATTGGCAATAATTTAAAAGTCTAAAAAAAAATACAAAGGGAATAAGAAAACAATAAAATAAAAAATATTAAAAGCAACAGAGAGAGAGAGAGAGAGAGATAGAGAGAGAGTGAAAAAAAGAGAAAAAATGAAATAAAATGTTTGCATGTTCATGCCAGGCCAATTTCATTTATTCCCCCCTGAGATTTGGAATTATATTCGCTTTACAAACTGGCATTAGCTGACAAGGCATTAGCAATTAGCATTAAATGCTATTTAACATTAATTTAATACTTATTAAGCCAGAGCTATTGCCATTGATGGAAATGGATTGTAAAACGCACTGGAACAGAACAGAACAGAACATAGCATAACAGAAAAACGAACACTTCAAAATGAAAAAAAGGAGGACACAACTGTCAAATGCTTATTTATCAATTTATTTTCCATCCACAAAAGTAATTGATACGTACGAAACAGTTTCTTGTAGAGTTAAAATATCAATGAAACGCAATGTGAATGACATGAAGGGATGAGGTGCCTTAAAATGAATTGTAACCAGGAAGTATAGTGGAGAGCAAAAATATAGACATTTATAGGAATCCTTAAGCTTACTCGCGACCAATTTTATCCGAAAAAGTCACTGTTTGGTGTGGATTTTGAGATGGCAGCGTCTTTAGTACATATTCCTCTGAGAACCACGTTAGCCAGGTCAACATTGTCAATGGCGAGGGGCTGTAGGTCAATGTAGACCAATTTGTTTCGACATGAATAGTATGATCTGGATACCAACGACATGTGAATTCAACAGAGCGGTGCTACTTTCCACATTGCATATTTTTCACGGGTGATTTGAAAGCAAGATTACCTCAAATGTAAGTGATGTAGACTAGCCATGGAGATCTTGCAATTAGACCCCGTTAGACTTTTTCTGGTGGGGTTTTCTTAAGGTGTTTCTCAAAGCCAACATAACCCATACCATTCCTTTCAAATTCAGCTTGATTTATGAGTCAGAGGCATAAAAAATTAAACATTTCGAATAGGCTCTACTCAGAGAAGCCATGGCGGACATTTAATCGATGCTAAATTTCTCACATAATGACATCAATAATGATTTTAAAAAAATAAAAAACCTTTGTTTATATCTCACACACATTTTTTTTAATTTAACTTTAAAGACAGTAAGCGTTTAACGAATGACCCGATATATGCGTTTAAGTTGATTCACTTCAGAGGAAACCGCACGATACACGACTTGTAAACAGGCAGTCGTACTGGATAAGGAAAGAAAGGTCATGGATGATATCGCACACTAGTTCGTCACCGCATTAAACAAATCGTTGGGATCTGGCGGGAATCAATATGACGATGTCGATTACGATTTAAAAGCGTTGAGCATTAAAACAATTCTATTGTGAATATCATCAGTACCATTAGTATACAAAATAGCACTCAATTAGTATTGAACTGCGTTGCTGACCTGACTTATTCTTTTGTAATGACGATGATAACCAAGCGAATTAATACCGCATACTGCGCATGCTGAACACCTACTGCACCTACTGAATAGCTTGCGAATGTGTGCTGAAAGATATCACTCAGCACCGATAAAACATGAAACCATGCTAGCAAAGTAAGCATCTTCATAGTAAGTCTGTTACAAAGCATGACTAACCCTGGCAGCCATATTCCTCTGTACGGCAGTGTCAAAGAGATAATGGGCTTCGGCTTGCCATGATAAATGAAGTTTTTGCAAGCTATATGACATGAATCTTTATCTGTGTAGGTGGAAGCAGCAAACAAACTAATTTCATCAACTTAACTGACCAAATATTACGTGCATATGGCAGCACACCACAATAATACAGGCCTACAAAATAAGTTTTCGAGATACACAAGTACATACGTACATACATAGATAATTGCTCATTACAACCTTTAGTCACAACTACATACATAACATAATTTGACATTACTATCCTTCAGTCAGAATTACGCCTTGCTTCTCACACCACTTATGTTGTGTGTGTTAAGTTTATACATGAGTGCGGGACTACAGTTTAAAGTCGACTCCAAACGACTGATTTTTTTGAGAAACTTTCATGCATTTTTTATTACTCTCAGAGTTTTTACCAAGAAAATGCTGAGAGGAAGTCGCAAGAAGAATATTTTTTTATTTTTCCATATTTCGTTTTGGAAGTCTGACCGGAGATTCGAACCCTGGGCTTTCATCTAATAATCAACACACTACCTACCAGTCCACGACTACGATCTCATTTTTCACACCACTTATGTTGTGTGTATTAATTCTATAACATAAGCGGCGGGACCAACAGCGCCATATTTTTTGAGAAACTTTTCAGGCAATTTTATTTACTCACAGACTTTTTACCAGAAGACTGCTGAGAGGAAGTCGCCGAGGAAATATTTAAATTTCGTTTGTTTGGAAATGATTGAATTGGGGTTTGAACCGTGGCCTCAAGTCTACTAAGCCAACACCCAATCTATTGGACTACGGCGATGACCAAGCCACACGTACATGAAAGTCTGTGTTAGTGGAAACAGTGTCTAAACTGATTTTATTACCGGTTATCTGATAAATCTTACGGGCATATGGCGGCCTCAAAATAAACCAGACCCTACAAAATAAGTTTTCAAGATATTCCATTCTAAAGTGCAAAAACACTGTTTTTGGTTGTATTCAGCCTTTGAATCACACAATTATTGCTTAATAAGCCAATATCACTTGTACTGGCTGCCCGGTTTTATAAAGCTTATCTCCCAATTATCAACCCCACACTGTAACCTCCTTTAGTGCATATTGTGTAAAAATACTTAATTTAATTTCATTTTAAAAGGTTTTTTCTTTTTCTTCCCGTATTATTTCATTGGTATTTGCACATTCATTTGGGAATTTCTTTTGAAATAATTGGATAATAAATTGATTACATAAATGGTTGGGCATGAGTTTGCTACTACAATGTACGACAACGATAACGAATACAATAAATGTAGCAAAATGAATACGTCAAACCACTATTCAGCTTAGCTCAGCTCAGCTCAGCTCAGCTTATCTGAATTCTCCTACACGTTCGACAATTCGGTGTGTATAGTAGTAGGAAAACACTAAAAGCATAAGAAACCTTACATACATGGCTGTCAAACATTCAAATGCATTTTGATTTGGAAGTTCAATGTGTGTGTGTGTGTGTGTGTGTGTCTTTGCTGAATATTTCTTGCAGCGTTTTTCGTTATTAAATCGCAAGATGGATTGATACTGTTTCACATTCTCTAGTATACTCTACTATAGGTATGTATATTCGTGCATATGTATACACATGTATGTATGTATATGAACATGGACATATAATGTGATGGTGTTAAATAATAATCACGATTAGAATGAGTAATTGTACACATTTATATGGAGCTGTCATTTATGTTTATGTGATTATCATCATCATCGTCATCAGCATCATCTTCATAACTGGTAAATAATATTGTTTACACATACAACTGTTATCAACTAATTAGAAACAATTATGCCAAGCATTGTGTGTTATAATCACAATCACATAAGCCATTGGAGTATTCAACTAAATCCGCTAATAATACAACACACGAATTAGCAGTAGCAGCATCAGCAGTCAAGCATATTAAATTGAAAACCAAATGATAATTCAAAATGTCTAATGCGGGAGGGAGTGTTATCAGACACACTAAGTGTAATATTGTTATAAGTAAAGTAGCAAATGTAACCGTGTAATAAATATATTTACGTTCTTGGTATGTGTAGCTTATTACTTTGTTTTGTTTTAGGGTTTGCATATTTCCTAAAAGGTATTCAAGTTTATACAAAGCCTTTGGTCTAGATGGTAATTTAAATGATGGCGTTTCCTCTTGTTGCATGCCGTAGACACCCAATTTGAAGAGTTAAGAAGCATAAGATTCGTAACAGCTGGTGTGATCGATATTTAGAATTTCTTTTCTTGTCGTGTTATTCAGGACACTACTTGTGTGGTGAAGTTGTTGTACTCTACTTAAACTTTATCCCCACAATGTCTCCTGGAAGTCTATTGTCCTAACACACTTCAGTTAGCTGCTCTGTGACAACATTGTCAATTCCGTGTCCAGCAACTGGTGTGCACCTGGTGATTTTTTACGAAAGCTTTGCTGCTTTCATCGTTTTAATGTATTCCAATTCACTCTCATCATCACAGAATCTATGTGTTAAGCTAAACGAAAATAAGTAAACAAAGCAAACAGGCAACAACAAAATACACACATTATACGGTAATGGCAAATACCATACACAGGAAGTTACGAGCAGGCTACAAAACAAAATTTAAAAATTAAACAGATTGTTCTAAAGCAGCCGTAGTCTAGTAATTAGTGTGTTGGCTCATTAGACAAAAGCCCGTGGTTCGAACCGCGGCTCAAACATCTCGACCGAGACGAAATATGAAAATCATTTCTTCGACGACTTTCTCCCATAGGTTTTCTGGTAAAAACCTTGAGAGCAAATTAAAAATTCGTTATTCGGAATCTACTTTAAACTGTTGGTCTCGCCTCTCTTGCATAAAATTAATACACACAATATGGTTGAAGTGCGAAGCTAGGTAGTTGTCCTGACTAAAGTATTGTAATGATGAATTAAGTAAGTAAGCAAGCAAGTCTGCTACATGATTCAGAACTCCTTTTATTGGAATTTCTCATCAAAGGTTTTGATTGCCTCAAAACCATTTGAAATGGAAAGACATTTTTGCCTTTCTTTTCATTTTCTCTTTCCTTGAGCATACCTTTTTAAACATCTATCCTTACTATACAAAAGCGTCTCATCCCATCTCTTAATATCGTCTGCTTGCACGTTCCCTATAATTCTAACAGGTAATGAAACCCGGCAGAGTGTAAGCTTATTGTGTTTGCATAGCTGATTCAGCTGACTATCAGCTAGTATATCTAGAACTTAGATTGTGGTCCTAGTGTCAATAAAATCATTAAAATAACCATTTTAAGTTTCTAATTTCTTTCTAATAAATGTAATCGTCTTTAGTCCTTTCGCCTTAAGTGTGGTTATTTAGTTTTTGCATCGACACTTGTAATCTGATACTTAGATTTCTCCGGGCTTGGTTTGCCCGACTAAGAAAAAATAAATAAAAAAAACCAGCAGCAAATAGTCGATGAAAATAAAAAAAAAAGAGAAGAGAAATGTTGTTTTCATAGTTATTTGATGACTTTATGTGGTTGTAAACAACGATGTGCCATCATACATCATCATCATGTTGGATTCAATGGTGGTTATGCCTGTGGGTTACTCGCTTAAGGTATATAAATGTGATTATTTTTTAATCCCAATTGAATACGATATCTTAACATAACTCTTAACACACTTGCTCACAACACTATGGCATAACATTTTCAATTTACATTCGATTGATATGTGTGTGTATTTCATGTATGTTATGTATGTATGTATGTAAGTATGGTTTTATCGAATTATATTTTCCCAAATCAATGATTACACTTCACTCCTGACAAAAAGATAATATCCAGGTACTTTTTTCTTTCTTCTTTCTTGTTCCTTTTCTTCATTTCTGGTATTACAAGAAAAGAGAGAAAAAGAAATGCTTCTTGACATAAGCGCAACATTTGTGGTTAAAAAAGCATTCAAAAAAATTTTTTTTATTGGAAATCAAAATGTTACATGAAATACAGGCAATATAAACACACCACATTCTATTCCCATTTTATTGTTTAAATTTAAACTTTTAAGCTGATAAATTATTATTTCTTACGAATTATAAAGAAAAAAACACTTATCTTCCATGCCAAAGAAATCTGAAATAAAAAGCGTGAGAAATACTGAAAAACCCTTGCAAAAATTTTCAAACGACGACAGTGCTTCTCATCAAAAGACTCATTGAAGCATAAATTTTTGAAAAAAAATTTGTGCATCTCCATGAAGAATCTGCTTTTTATGTTAAAAATATTCTAAAATATACTCCGTACACCACACCTATTCAAAATGCATGCTCTGTGTGTGTGTGTGTGTGGTGTGGTATGAGTGATAAAAAGGAAATAAACTGCGAAAAGAGTTTGTCATGCAAGGAAATTATGATTACAATGAAGGATCTAAAGAATTTAGAATATGTTCAAAACACATACATACACACGTACACATACTCGTAATAATCAATACAAGCAAACTCCCTTTCAATAGCGCTAAGCAAAAGAGAATACGAAAAATTTCTTCGCAATCTTCCTCAGCAGATTTCTAGCCATAAATCTGAACAGTAATAAAATAAAATTGCCATCAAAAGTTTCTCAAAAATCTGTCGTTCGGAATCGACTTTAAACTGTGGGTCCCACTACCTATAAATAAAATTCACAAACACAACTAGAGTGGTGTTCGAAGCTAGGTTGTAATACTGGCTCGCACGGCAACAATTTTTACAGCCATTATTTCAGTCTGAAATGTACTACAATAAATTGGTAGTGCAAGCCATGGTACGTTCGTAGCCTTCATATAAACAGATTGTCGTACTCTTAATAAATTTATGTTGTGCTGATAGCTCAGATGAAATTCATTTCCATTTGATAGGATGTGTACATACTCACAAATCTCGTATTTAAAGAGAACGCTTCAGAAGAATGTCTGTTTTAACTTTCACATACGAGATCCGTGAAGAGTGCAGACAACGCACAAATTCAGCTAAGTTTTATGGGGCAAGCTATTGACAAGTATTCCATCAGAAACCATCAATCACATTTGAGGGTCAAATACAATGCCACGTGACCTCTGGCGGTTTTTGCAACTTCTTCTCTTCTTATGACGTTGTTCACTCTAGCACCAAACTTATAAACATCCAACAACTCTCCTCTTCTAGAGATGGTACACTTCAATTTGCTTAATTAAGACGTTCTCTTCCGTTCTCACCGCACTTTCATCGCGATATTTTTACGTTAAAATGAAGGCCCTGTGATGCAGGCCACACGCTGATTGCCCCAGCTGAAAGAAATAATCGCCTGTAATAGCTTAAAAGAAACCATTGACATTCACTGTGTACTTCATTACCACACCATTTTGCCCTGAAATTTCAAGTATTTAACATATTAAAAGATCGGCAGACTACAAATCACACCATAATTTCCAGGTTAACTTCTTGATGCCTCATTCAAACAACCGTGCGACTGAAAGACGTTAAAAGGATGTTGAATATTTATGGACATACTCCAGCAGTGACAATGCTAATGAAGAGTAATACAAACAGAAGTCAGAAAATGGTGAAAGGAAGTAGCAAAAAAAAAGAGAGAAAAATGAGCAAGAAAGGCAACAGCAAAGGCATTTCAAAGCATTATTTTCATTAACAGTGCACAGAAATGCATTTTTTTCTGTCTCATTAAGAGTGTGAAAAAGTGCCGGTCAAGAATAATTTTACCATTGCTGCCAAGTATCTGCTACAAGATACTAAAATGCAACAGACTACCTAGTAATCGTACTCCGTACTTGTACTCGTACTCTGATCTTAATGGGCTCGTAGTATATTATTTTACAGATAACCAAAACAAGCATACCAACATACCATACCAATACCATCGTAAGTAAGTAAGTGTCTGTGAGTGTTGAAGTCTATAGAAAATTTTAACGTTACAAAATTAACTGCATAAAGTGTTGTGTGGCGAAAAAAAAACATGCCGGCTTCATGTACGTAATACCATACGTGCATATGTATGTGTAAGCATGTATATAACGACATGTATTAGTCTTTAGCATTTAATTGTATGCGAGAAAACGTTAGAATTATAAGGGATCTGGAAGCAAAAGAAAAAAAATTTACGGGATTTTTACAAAAGAAGCAAATAAAACGGAGTGTTTTAAAAGAGCCCAATAAATGGCAAAAAAAAACAAAGGAAAGAATGAAAGCAGAAAGTGAAAAAAGAGGAGAAAAGAACGTAATTGTATATGGTAAAGAGTAATTTAAACATTAACCGCAAAAACTCGTTACATTAATTTGCGTATCTTATAAAGAAAAATTGAAATTAAAGCAATGGCAAGTAAGGCATTTAGTTTGGTTAAGCCTGACTACGATGTACTCTTCACCACAATGTCCTTATACTTTCAGAAATAATTAGTTGCATATCATCCAATCTTAATGGCGCAAACTAAAATTTAATCACTTACTTGAATAGCCTTTAGTCAGGCTAACAACATAGTCTCTCACACCACCCGTGTTGGCTGTATTAATCTTTACATGAGTGCTGGAACTTACAGTTTAAAGTCAACTCCAAATGATAGATTTTTTGGGCAACTATTGATGGCAATTCAATGAGTTTTTTCTAGAAATCTGCTACGTTTTGTTCGAGGCGTCTGACCTGGGGTTTGAAACGTGGCTTCAGGTGTAGTAAGCCAACACACTACCTACTAGATTACAGCGACTTCGTCGAAAGAAATATTTTTTCAAGTTTCTTTTTGTTATAGGGCTGGAGTTTGAACCACAGGGTTGCGTCCAGTAAGCCAACACACTACCTATTTGACTAGATTATCGATTAGAGAAGAAAAAATACTGAAACTGATATAAATCGAGTACCACATTATCAGGTAGCTGGCGATTGGAATACTGAATATACTTTCTGAAAATGCCGGCTTATAATACCTAGAAAACTTGTGATTTATTTGTGTTCGGAGGTCATATCAACAACACAGTCAACTTATTGGTCTACTGCCGATAAACAGAAGTTTCTAGAAGTTACTGACATTGGAGTAATCAGATTTGTTACCAGGGACTGAATTCAATTCATGGTATGCACTGACTTTGTTACTAGACCTCTCGTCTCTTTTGGCTACGTTCCTAAGGTATGCGCTGGGCTTGTCACCAGACCTCTTGTCTCATTTGCCTTCAATCTGAAATATTTATGATTTTCCCGCAACTCATATGAACACGAGTAAAAATATTATTCGATTAAAAGGTAAAGAATATACCAGCTTCAGGAGAGTCTTAAGAGAATCAATGTTAAGGCATACCATATTATCTTAAAGTGTCTACGATTTATAGGTCGAAGGGTTCGAATGAGCCGTGCCACAGGATCATCAGATGAGATGAATGCTGGTAAATTGTTCGCATTGAGAGAAGCAATGTTGTGGTTGACCAGTTTGTAGATCACAGGGTTCAAATGAGGATTAACAGAGGATCAGTCTTCATCCTTTGTGGCAAGCCTTGCCTCTTAAAATATTAACAATTTATAGTCCAGCGAGTTCACATGTGATCGTTCTTCAAAGATATTTCAGAGCAAGGTTTTCACACCAGGAGAGTTTAAATACCTCAACACGACTTCTATAGAGACTGCAACACAATGTAGGAACAAAGAGAGCACAGAACATCTTCTCTGGCCTGTATGCGTCGCTTGGGAACTTAAGAAAAATAATTTTTGAGTATCCACAATTTAGTAACATCTCTAAATGATCTAAATGGAAAGGTGCACGGCTAGTTTTTCGATCGCGGAATGGTTAATTGGTTTTGCAACAGCTTCCAAAATGATTTATTAGTACACATTGACCGATATTTGGACTCCTTGGTCGCAGAATTTCAAGTAAGTGACTTTACTGTAGGAGACAATGCGTCAAATCATGATATAATCCGTAAGCTGAGCCTTTTCAAATCCTGCGAACTTTTTTCTATGCAAGTCATCAGCGTCCTTTAACAAAAAATTTAGCTTTCTTCCATCTTGTTTTCAAGACTATTGCTGCAAGTCAACAGTATATCTGCTAGAGCGTTTGAAGACTGCAACATTCAAGTTATTTTAAATAATTTGACTCAAGACTCTTATACGGCATTTATTTCCAGTGCCATAATTTTGTGGCTGGGAGGGAATTTCCTCTGTGATATGTCTGCCACGTTTGTCGCTGTAGGGTATAGAAATAAATTAAAAAAAAAGACAAAAACGGTAACACAACCAAATAAAATTTAACCGACAACCACACTTATACATGCACACTTATTGTTCCCTCCATTAGTTGGTCTTTATTTAGTTTTAAAAAGAGGAGACGTATTTGTTTTGAAATGTTTCTCCTTCTTTTTTTTGTTTTTTTTTTTTTTTGTTTTTCTCTCAGCACTTTTCAATGTTCTCTCAACAACAAAATGAAGTTGTTTTCCCTATTTTTGAAAATGTTGCATTTGAATTAAACAAATTATGTTGGTGCACATACATACGTACATGAATATGTACGTATGGTAAGTATGAATACAACAATAATCTTGTATTTAGTTGGTTGCATGCATGCCGAACGTGTTAAAATTTATATTTTTGCAAAAATAATTACTAAAGATATCCTGGATGAAAACTAAACACACTTTCTTATTCAAAATACGTTTGGTATACTCAACTGCTAGAAGATAAAACCGTACGTATGTACATACACACTGGAAATCTAACAATTCAACAATGTGTACATATGGTTAAAAAATAAGCATTTGGCAAATAGACAATCAAACGTGAATGCATATTTGGTAAAGGAATACCCACAGGCAGCAGTTTAGGGCTTGGAAGAAAAAACTTCAATGACCTGGAGATAAATCCTATCCAGCTATGATGTTTTAATTAAATTTTAACCAATCTGGAGGACTTTTACAAATGCTTTCCATTCACCTCAATCGTAAGCTTTTATTTTGTTTCATTCTGTGTTCATCCTCATTGCCATTCGCAATACAGTGTCTTCTTATTGTGTTCGTCTCTTCGCCTTTTCTGTTATCAGCGGATATCCTTATTAGATCAGCTGCTGTTTTCATAATGCCTGCCCTAGCGAACTTTCTTTAAAGCAATCACCAATAGGCCTTATTAGCTATCATACTTAGGATACTTTCCATACTGAATTCAGAAGCTTAAAGGAGTTCTGGGCACCGTTAATGTGGCGTATGTTGTCTGTACTTGACCTTCCACATTTCTTGATAACATTGGCGAGATATCTGATGGTGTTAAAAGCATGGAACCGCTTCCCTGAAGAGATCTTCTGCTGTCAGTATTGATTCATATCTTCTTCCACAAGTTTATTTCAATCTTGCTGATGCTAGCACTAAGCCTAAGTCTCGTAGCTTTTCGTACATGTCGCAGAACGTATGTGATAGGAGCTTAATGCCATCGGTATAGATCGTTTGTATAGGCCCCATAAAATTTCCCTGAGGGTTTCTGTAGTAGTTTCCTTGTGCAGGAGTAGTGATATGCTCAATCATGTTTTACCCAGTTTTTATCCCTCTGCTGAGCTTGTTGGCATGAAGTACTGTTCCATGACATAATCATTCAAATAATTTGAGGGTTCAAGCGCCTTAACATCACAGAGGAGTTCTGCACAACACAAACTGTTCTCCGTCACCCTCAGGATGTATTCTGGTTAACAAAAGGCTTCTCTGGTCGGCAGTCCGTTTGTTCTGGCCCCAGTTTTGACTCTAAGACAAACGTTAGTCAGTCTCTGGTGCTTTGTTGCTTTTTAATACCTTAATTACACTGGCTACCGTCAACACGATACGGTTGTCAGTAGCTCTGTATATTAGGTCTCACTGCATAGGCTGTAAAATTGTATCTGGAGTTTGAACAAATCTTCAGATTTTCAGTCTCTGATGCTTCCTGGAAACGAAAGATTTTTTTGTAGTTGCCTTGAATTGCAGTAGGATCTTCGAATACGTAACAATACTAAGTGAAGCCGCTATAGTGTAGTAAGTAGTGTGTTGGCGTATTAGATGTGAAGCCCTGGTCAAACATATCGATCAAATCAAATTATGAAAATTATTTCTTCAACGACTTTCAGAAGATTTTTGGCAAAAGCTTTGAGTATAAAAAGAAATTGCCATGAAAATAATCACAAAAATCTGTTGTTCAGAGTCGACTTTAAAGTGTAGGCCCGCCTTTCATGTATAAAATTATAGCACGTAAGTGCTGTGAGAAACTAGATATAATCCGGACTAAAGGGTTGTAGTGACCAATTATGAATGTATGTTCTAAAAGGGGCTGTTTTATCCCCGCGTTAATGTCTTAGCTTCGGCCTAAGTGGAACAATACGTTTGATTTTCAATTGACTGCTTACGCAATAAGAGTTGCAAAAACTTTTTCCATTTTTTTTTTCTTTTTGGGTTGTGGCAACATTGCCTATTGGGTAATGCCGTATTTGAAACACTGTATTTTATAATTTGTTACATTAGCGGCAAGCTGCAAATGCAGTGTGTTGCTTTCATTATCTAAAGAAATAATTCCATTCCACATGTATGTATGTGTAAGTATACTAAGTGTGTGTGTATGTGTGGCGTACTAATTAGACCGCATTAGTTTCATGTTTGTCATGTTTTCTTGAATACTCATACTCATTAGCATTGTTTATACAATCTACTACTATTTCTACAATGAAAACACTCTGTGTTCTAATAAAATATTGCCACGATATCTAGATTTATTTCTTACCCGCTTTTGAAAATGTATCTGGTAGCTTGAACGTACGCGTGAAGAAACTGTTGCTTATTTTATAAATTCATTGTTGCTGCTGCAGCTGATAAATATTGTTTTCAACAAGCTTTTCTAACATTAACTTGCAGTTGTAAGCCACAGTAATTTTATTTATTTATTATCCCTTATTGTTGTTGTTGTATACAAATATTTACTGTTAATTGAATACACACGATTTACAGTTGCTTATTAAAGTGGCAGCAAACAATGAAATTAATTTTGTATGCCATAAATGGATTACAAACGATGTCGTAAACAAAAATTACAATGCGAATCATTTGAAGGAACAAAAGCATTCCAGATATACGATGCAAACTGACTGAATACTTGAAAGGAAACGTCATAGTATATGATTGGATATTCCTCTGTAATGATTAAAGAGAGGCATTGAAGAAGCATGGTAAGAAATATGAACGAAAAAAAAAAGAGGTAAACACTTTAACAGAACAGGCCAAACTTTGTTGGCATAGTTTGCATAACAACTAGCAAATGACATCATAACCAACTCACACATCTTCAGCAAAACGAAAATATGAAAAAATGTTCCTTCGGTGACTGCCTAGCAGCAGATTTTGGGCAAAAACTTTCAGGGTAAATAAAATTCCCATAAAAATTTTCTCAAAAATTGTAGTTCAGATTCGATTTTAAATTCTAGGTCCCACCAATCATGTATTAAATCAACACACACACACAACATAACTGCTGTGAGAAGCCGTTATCCTGATGAAAGGGTTGTAATGATCTATTATGTATGCGTATTCGCTTTGTGTAAACAATCTTCGGC
>QOCX01003973.1:0-15954 GCA_005959815.1 Sarcophaga bullata | reverse complement strand
ATAAAAATCTATTAATTTATGTTTAAATGTTTAAGGTACACAGCTTATCTTTTCTGTTGTACACTCCTCCAATCAATATTGGAGAGAATTGTATTTAAGGAGCACAGCTGATGCAATTTGACACTTGTTTTTTGGCATGTTGTGATAAAAACGATTGTTTAAATGCTTTTATTCATGTAATGAATAATTTTATCCATGAGTGAGGAGATTTAAAGTCGAAAGAACCTTTTCAAGGCAATTTTATTTATTCTCAAAGTTTTTGCCAGAACACCGCTGCAGGGAAGTCACCCAAGAAATTATTTTTTAATCTTTAGTTTTGTTCAAGCTGAGGTTTGAAACATCACAGGCTAGCCTCTAATATGCCAACACACTGTCTACTAGACTATGGCTATGACTTCAAATTTGTGTATAACATTTTTTAATATTAATTCAAGTCTATTTCATCTCTAAGACTTCCTTCCTATCACATCGACCTGGATCTTTTCTAATTAGCTCTACACATACTTCAGGATGTATGGACTACAATTCCTCCTTGAGTTTTGAACACAAATCAATTTAATTTTTTACTTATAAATCCTTCCTAAATTTCTTCTTGAGGGGTCTTCAGTGGTGTTCAATGGAGTGTTGATCTGCAGATTGTGGCATTTGTTCTTCTACAAAATTAATCTCACTTGGTTTTTAAGAATATGAACACAAAGTCTGTCATCAATGACTTTTAAACTAAATGACGTAGAACTTAAAGGACAGATGCTTCTTGATAGGAGCAGTGTTGGCCACGGAATTTTTTTATTTCAGCTGCAGTTAGACTGTACACATTATAATATCTTCTCGTTGTTCCTGTATGGATTACTGAATGTTAACGAACGTGTTTAAATTGGGTAAAAAAATTTGTTTCGTGTTGACTTCTTCAATGGCAATTTGTTGTCTACTTGTTCGCCACAGGTCCTACTGTAAGTATTTCAGTCGATGAGATTTCTGATCACATCATTTCATGGTCTACGTAAAACATTGCCGAATCAGATTTAATTACGTCTCCTAATTTTAGCTTCATTGATAGTTGTTTAGTTCTCAGAGCTTCTGCTTGGGCAAGCAGTATATTCCCTGAATCTTAGTCGTAGAGCAGGATGGATTTATCATGTAATAGATTGATTCCGTCCCAGAAATTAATCTTGAGCTTTAAATGGATTTTAAATGACCGTGATTCTCTTTTCAATAATATCTTTAGAGTCACCAATCAATCTTTTTTATAAATGACATAAACTGTCAAGATCTGGTTGTTAACAGTAAATACGTTGCATATGGTACTGTGATACAATGCGTCATATGCTTATTCAACGGATATTTATTAGCCGGTAATAATAACCGCTTAGCTTTCTCTATCTAACCAGCTTGGTAGTAAGCTTTAACACTCCTTTAAGAACTCCTTTTAGAAAATTGTTTACTTTCTAAAGCACCTGAAAAAAGAAAATAAAAATCTGTCAAAAGAAATATTGCCATTGAAATGTAATGCGATATACTTGTTCATACCAATTTATTTCACACCCATTCTTGCAACACCTTTTGTTTGTCTTCTATATATATGGTCTCTCTTGTTTAACAACCATTTCACCTTTACTGTTTAAGACTAGACAACTTGACTTGTAAGGAAAGTGTACCTACCGTAAATGGTTTTGACATAATAATCTAGTATTAGTATTTGTTTTGCTAAATTTTTTTAGTTTGTATTTATTTTTTATTATTGTTTTCTATAAAAGTCTTCTTTTTCTTAACGATTTGATTAATATTTTTCTTGTTATTGCGATAAAAATTAGTAGAATTGGGCAATTCTTTCTGCGTAAATTTAAACACAGTATACACCCCTACATTTGTCATCAGATTACCCACCTATTAGTTGGAGACATTCATTATATAACATGGTTACCATTTCTTCTTATAGAAATTTTAAAAATAAGCACCACAAAATAATAGGCAAACTTCATTGTCAACAATTATAGTGAATGTAGCTTCATATGCTATTTGGGTTTGAATTTCAAGAGTTTTCCGCAAAACACTAGAGAATATTTCACTTGTAAATGAACTTAAGCAATAGTTACCTTTCGAAGCTTTTATTCAAAAATTTATGATCCTTTCATAGCTAAACAGATTATTTTAATCACCTTTAGGGAGAGTATTAAAAAGTTACAATATATTGTTGCGAAGACAGAAGAACATTGAGTGTATTGTAATTGAGTAATAAAAACGTAGAGAATAACAATAACAAATCAACAAAACGGTTCTAGAAGTTGCCAAATTGAAAACAAAATTAAAGTATAAATTAAGTGAAGGGCAACGATGCCAGTCCTAAGTAACGAAAAGCGTTGCGGACATTCACTGTTGTATTGTACCTTGTGAGGTGTGTCTATTTCGGTGTGACAGTGTTGTGTAATAAAATTTAATAGATGGTGTAATGGTAGTTAGTACCCGCTGACTTGTTTGTAGCAGATCCAAACGCATTGTTATAGAACTTGGCGTTTATGATATATTAATTCTACTTAATAGAAAACAATCTTTCAAGGAAGATGCACCACTTCGGTATACTATTCTCATACAATAGAAGGTACAGCAATATCGGAACTTTTATCAAGTAAACCAGATAAAATGCTGCATCCACATTGATTCGCAATGGTGCTTGAAATTATAAGCCACTTTCAGTAGGAGGTCTCATTGTTAATTTAATTAGTTACAGTTCTCTTAATGAGAATGTCAATTAAATGGGTTTAACGCTTCCTCGATTAGCTATTAGGCCTAGGAAGACTGGCTTATATTTTGTATTTTTGTATAAATGGTATTTTCAGTATAAGAAGTATAAGAGTATTCCATGATGACTCTTGTTTTAACTATCAGATGACAGGGTGGATTAGCTCATCTGCCATAAAATATTGTCGAACTGTACTTCACATTTCGGCTGGTCTCTCGGCCATATTATGACGACAGTTAGTTTTTAAATACTCCAACGTTAGATAATTATTTGCATAGACAGGCTGTTTGATGTTAGGTTAGGTTAGGTTTTAGGGCGTGTACTTGTCATTGGGCAAATACAATACCCAGATCAAAATGACTCATTGTAATTTAGTCCTAGAAAAGAGGTAGATGGTAGTGAAGGAGATAGAAGGAAGTTGGAAAAGCAGTAGAGGTAGGAAAGGAAGGATGTAAGAGAACAAGAGAACGCGACTACAACCTTAATGTCCTAGCATTTCTCAACCAGCTCAACCTATTTATGATTCTATAGAGAGCCCTTATGTCGGATCTCGACAAAGAGTCCAAACCTTCGAAGAAGCTCCTGCCAGGGGTCCTCAACAACGCTTGCAGAGAAGATATCCCTCATCGCATTGATGTTGTTCAACAAAAATCACATACCAACCAGTTTATAATCCGTCAATTGAAGGCAAGAAAAACTCGTTATCATGCAGCCATAGCACTTAATTGACGATAGCGATTTTTCATCGTTAAAGAAAAGTTTGTTTTAAATATCAGCATTGAAAACCTGTTGCTCTAGCATTCAATCGCAATAAATAGTTGCGTGAATTGAATTTAACACTGCTGGAGGTGCAAATCCAAATGTGAAATACATTGTAATAAAACGTAAAATAAACCCACTTGCTGAGGATGCCATGTAATCAGCAAACCTGAATTATCTACAAGACTTTCTGTAACAAATGCGATATTTTGAGTAGTGGGTACATTGTGGATACGATAGTGCATTATTAGTCTGGCCACATTCGTAACCATTCCAGTATATGCTAATCCTTGTTTAGTAAGTCGAATATGACAACCTAATGGTTGAAAATGAGCACTTTTAAAGTAAGTCTCAACTATTAACCCACATTTTGCTAAATATCTTTTGCAAAGTCTTTAGAAGCAGGAGTTATGAAAACTCCTATGTATGATTTCGACTAAAATAAGTCATATTTTCTTCTGTATTAAATGAAATGACTTTAAGGAAATGAAATTAGCACGTTTTAACATCGTTTTAATACCCTATCACGCCATATTTATAAAAATAAATTAAGGAAAAGAAAGTAAACGCCATTAAAGGGATTTCTGCAGGATAATTCTGTTTTTTTTTCTTTCGTTAACACTGTAATCGTTTTATTACGGAAATATATACCGAATATATATAATATTTAAATATGTAATTATATTGTTATAATTTTCCTATTCTTTCCTATTATTTCTTCTATTTTTTTTTTGACCACCCTTCTTTGTCGTCGTCTTGGTAATTTCTGTCATTCTTTGTTGTTCGACAAAATGCCGTCATTAGAAAATAATATTTTGGCATGGAAACGAGCGATTAAAGAAATTATTTCCACTTAAATGCTTCACAAAATGCTTGACTATCGGAAAAATAATCCGCGAAATTAACAAAGCGAAAAATGAAATACTTTTTTTTCGCCTCCACTCTTCTTTTCCTTAAAGAAAAAATTGCATTGAAGGAATATGTTGAATGGCGGAAACACTTTTTGCTTTAAGCCTATTAAGTAATACAAAAATACGTCTTTGACAGTGTTGTCTTTCTTGGCAGATGGCTTATTAATGAAAAAAGAAATAAAAATAAATTATATTGTGTTCTTATGTAATAAAAAAAACAGCTCCAGACATGGCCAAGTTCATTTTGTAGGCGAAATTGCAATTTAAATGAAGGTCAAGGAACAATAATGTCAATTAAGCGCTTTTTATACTACGTATGAGTACCATTATAATGAGTGCGGCGAATTAACTCAACACCTTAAATTTCTCTATATCAAGAACCTAATCTATCTAATTTCGTCATTCCTCTATCACAAATATCCTTCTAATGTCCATGAATTATTCTCCAAAATCTTTGTTTCTAAGTTCTGGAACTTGCTCCATTTTGATGGAAGTCTAAATTTATTTTTTCCCTTTAGCACCGGTATTATTTACATTCATACATACATAATAGGCCTACAGCCTAACTCCTGACACCACTTATGTTGCGTGTGTTAATTTTAAATAATAGTGTCGGCTACTTACGCTGTACACTCGACTCCCAATGACAGTTTTTTGAGACACTTTTCATGACAATTTTATTTACTTTCAGAGTTTTTGCTAGAAATCTGCTGAGAGGAAGTCGCCTTAGAAATTTTTTTATATTTCGTTTTGTTGGAGATATCTAAGCTGGAGTTTGAACCCTGACCTCATGTCTAATAAGCCGACACACTACCTACCAGGCCGCGCGGCACGTTGCACACTGTAGTTGGCAGTAGACTTGTATGGTCCTCTCTACAGTCACCGTTCCTTGTAATAAAGTTCACTGGAGAGTGTTTTGGATAAATTGGCTTTAGTTTTGGATAAATTTATCCTGCAATCATATAGTGCCCCTTCAGTCTCCATTTCCTTCAGTTTCGACTGCATCACTTTATAAATAAGCTGAAGTAAATTTGCATTTTATTCGTCAATTTTCGTTTCATTGAAATTTCGCGCTTTTTAAAGCATCTTAGTGCAGCATTTCTTTCGCTGGCAAAACATTGGCATCCCAGTCAATTTTTTACGTTGCTTAACAATAATACATGTGTGACCATGTGTAATTAACATAACGTTGCTGTTCTTTTATTGTTTACACTGCTTATGCAAAAAAGAAAGCATGTGTCTATAATCCTAGCAGCAGGCAAAACAACCTGTGAGAAGGTCATACATATTGTTCTGTCATTTCTTACTCAATTGCTATTTTGTTTTTTGCTTCGAGTGTTTGTGTGAGTACTAAATATTATAATCTATTTTGTCTCATTTCATTTTATATTCCAGGTTCCTTTTGTTTTGTTCTCTTAGTTCTCTCTCTTTAAGTGTTAAAATAACTTGGCCTCCCTGCACAGCCATCATAAACACTGTGGGGATTTAAGTTATACAATAACTATCACTTTGCATTTTGCTCTTTCCCTTTGTTGTGTGTGTGTGTCTGTTCTTAGTTTTTAAGGCTTAGCCAACCAACCTATGCTGATAATGAATGGATACCCAGGTTATGACAGCAGTAACTACTAACATAGCAATTAAAATTATTTAATACCGTTTAAGTAAGTAACCGCACTTTACTAGCATGTTATTATCGAGAATTATCATTTTTCCCATTTCTATTTCATTCCTTCCTATCATTATCCCTTTAATTTTACCGTTAATTTGTTTATTTAACATTTATTTCGTATTTAAACACAATGCTTAAACACGCAATTTCATACAGAGTCGTCAGAAGAAGAAGACTCTGCTTGCAGTAGTCACCCTGTTTTCTTATACTTTTGTTATTGATTTTCATGTTTATTTTTAAGTCTGTCTGTTCATGTATTAAGATTCCTCCTATTTGTACTTGAAAAAAGTCCCTGAGATTTCATAATGAGTTTTACTAACGCCAGCAGGTATTTTGTGTGCCTGTGTTGGTGTTCAAATCCTTAATGGCTTTTCATAGATTATAAATATTCGCTTACATTGTTGTTGTTAAATGAGAAAGTAAACAAATGAGCTCTTTAAATAAGGTTTACGAGTGGTAAATAACTAACAGCATGTGTTAGTTTGTACATTTGCAATAAATAATTTGATTATGAATGACATTTTGTGTACAAAAAGGGGGGGGAGAACTTAGTTGAATATGAATTGTTTTCATTGTTCATTGTTAACTGAACTTTTAAATGTGAAGCTAAAAATGAACTCAAAGCTATGATTTCAATGAAACTTTTATTTCATTATAATGCTGGGACCTTGCCCATGATGTACATGATGTACATGTAAATAACCACCTCTGGATTGGTTGCAACAGTTTTTTTAAAGTAGTTTTCCATCAACTTTTTGGTCGACTTACCAAAATGTTGCATTTTAAATGCTTCAATGTTAGAAAATTATTCTCGTAGATACGATATTTGACATAGCCGCGGAAAACATTCTGACGGCGACAAATTGTATGATCTTAGTTTTTATTTGAAGTCACCAGAACGAGATATTACCCACCCTTGCTGGAAACTTCTTATACAATAAAGTCAATATAGGTCGTGCTATGTGTTTCGTAGCACGGTCGTACTGAAAGCGTATACCATTCATTTAGTTCGTGATCCTCCATGACAGGTCATAAAGGAACGGTTATCATATGGTCTTATCGCTTTGAATTGAAAAACATGGTTCTTTCAGTGTCATTTCCGCAAGAAAAAAGATATACGGCCCTATAATGCCTCCCTATCCTAATTTGGATCAAATAGTTACTTCCAATGCCATGACTTTTCCACTTTCGCTTCTGCGCTCTTCGAGCCACATATCCGACAATGGTTGCAGGTGAACTACATTGTTGAAGAAAATCAATGTTAGAGTTAACAGAACAATGTTAAGTGTTTAACAGAAATTACAAAAAATTGTCATGGAAATGACCGGGTGGTAGGGTTAATATATGAAATTGGAACATGAAATATGTATTCCAGTTACACTCCCTCCACCTGTTTCTAAGTAGAATAGTTTGACATTGGCTCTGTTAAAATTTTTGGTTTTTGTCTTTGCTAGTTAAAATCGAATTTATCTTCACAAATATAAAATCTTTTTCGTAAGATACAGTATTGAAAGCCTGTCGCTCTAGCAGCCGGGCAGCGTAATTACGACGTTGTGAATGGTTAGCCGGCTTTAGTTATTGAAAGCTGGACTTTATATGCATTGGGGTGAAATCTAAATGCAAAATACGCCATAATGAACAGTAAATTGGGCCACATTGCTGAGAACGCTGTATAAACAACAAATTGGGGTTATCCGCTATACTTTCTGTAATAGAAGTGATATTTTCAGCAAATGTGTACTTTACAATTGTATACAGGCCGGAACACATCTCTAATGCCAGTCTTCCAGTCTCTTTAAATTCTATATCTTACCAATTTCATATAAGGTACGTCTATCATGACGACCATGTTTTCGTTTTTATATCCGACCTGGGGTTTGAACCGTGACCTTACGTCTAATAGACAACTACCTATTACTTGGCTACGCGACACTCAAGCATAGAACCTGCTTGATGCTTGAGTTAATTTTAGAGTCAAGCGTTTAGCCACTACTCCAGGGCGAATCTTTTTATACATTTTTGCGAAGTACGCTTTTCGCAGATCCATCAGTTACAGTGGTAGTATGGAATTTAAAATATTTTTACCTTTTCCTTAGGTTCCTCAGAAGAAAAATACGCCAACAGATTAGAAACAGAACTTTATTAGAAAAGAAACACGTGCTTAAAAGACTCTTTTATTTGATTTAAAAATATTTGTTTATTTTTTTTTATGTATGCAGTACCACTTTTTAAACTTAAGTAAATATTTACTTTAGTCTCCCATCCATATTTACTTGGAACAGATAGCGTTAAATTTAACGAGAAACAACAATAATAAAAATGTTATAAAAAAGTAATTTATTCTTTCTATTGTAATCAAAATAAAAAAAAATTACAATGCCACTGCTATCGCAGCCTGTCTACCTCATTTGTAATTTGTTGAGCTTTAGATTTTGAATCACTTTTTCGTATTATGTTTGGGCGAATTTCTGCTTTTGTGGAGGAATGTGTCTGCAGACATCTGTGGATCAGCCTGAATAATTAACATTCAATCAATGGGAAAATCAAAATGCTACCAACATATGTTTGATTTTTATTTTTCATTCTTTTTTTCTTTTTGTCTTTCTTGTTTATTTTATTTTTTATTTATTTTTCTTTGGTGTTCTAAATATGTTAACATGTTATCATGAGGAGACACACAAATAAACAAATAAAAATAAAAAATTACATTTATTTGTACTATAATTCACAAAGAAAAATTGAAATCCAATGGATTTTTAAAAGACATACCCTACACTGAGTCACAGCTCTTCAATTGTAGTCATTGATAAGGTATTCGATTTCTCACTATGTAGCATAGCACACCCGATACGGTAATCGCCTTCTTTCATTGCAAAAAGTTGCAAGAGTAGCCTCTTGCGGCAGTCATATCTCAATTAGTTTGACAGATAGGATCGTTTCCGATACCTTAATTGTTGTTGTTCTCTGATTCAATTCTGTTCACGATATTGTTTAAGTCTGGCGTTACTTGCCACCAGAGATATAGGCAACGAATCTAATACAAGCGACGACATTAATATCTTTCTCATCGACAATAATCAAAAAAATGCAAGTCATCGACAAAAAACTGCAAGTCATCTACAAAAAATGGAGGTCACCGACCAATAAATGTCAGCAAAAAAAATGCATGTCATCGACCAAAAAAGCTAGTCGTCGAGCAACAAATGCACGTCATCGTGCAAAAACATGCAAGTCATCGACCAAAGAATTCAAGAAGAATGCAAGTCATAATCCAAAAAATGCAAGTAATTGAGAAATGCAAGTCATCATCCAAAAATATGCAATTCATCAACCAAAAAAATGCAAGTCATCTACCGAAGAAATGCTACTTGTGAAAAATACAACAATGTTGGTTATTTATATACAAATGCATATAACTCAATGAGAATTATTAAAATTTAAAAGAATTTCAAAACAATTTCATATTTTACCCTAAATTGGCCGATTTATATAGTTTCATCGGCTATATCTCCGGTCCCAATTAAAACTCGAGCCTTGGGAAAAATTGCTTTGGAATCCTTGATACCATCGCTATCCAGATCACTAGGTCTATTTCCCCATAAGTCCATTTTTATCCGATTTAGTCTAATTTGTTACTCCTCATTTCAAGAAAACAATTATTTTTGTTGCCTATATCTCTGGTTTCAAGTAACGCTCGACGGTAAGGAAACCTGTTTTAAAATCCTTGATACCATTGCTATCTATCTTGATACCATGCCACAACAAGTCCATTTTTATCCGATTAAGCCCATTTATACAGATCACTTTTTTTACTTATTTGAAGAAAACAATTAGCTTCGTCGTCTATACCTCCTGTAACAAGTAACGAAAACTGGTTTGGAATCCGTGAAACCATGGTTATATTGTGGGATACCTACAGCAAACCCTATTTTACCATAATGCTACCAAGACCATTTTAACATAGTGAATGTTTGCAGCCCGATTGGATTATATTAGGGATACTTTAGGTTTTAATTGAAATATAGTGGTTTACCTCCAGCAAGGTCCATTTTCCCAGAATATCGATCATCCTTCCCGGACACTGTTAAAACAAATACAGTTTTTGTGACTTACCAGAGAAGCTTTTCCATTCTCTTGAGTGTGTGTGGTATAATTCTTAGGGATTGGAATAGATATTCCATTTTCCGATATCGCATATTTTGTATCTTCTGTTAAACTCTTAACAATGCTCTGTTAATTTTAACATTGGTTCTGTTAAAAATTTTGGTTTTTGTCTTTGCTAATTAAATTCGAATTTATCTTCAGACAGTGAAGTGCATGCGGTATTGCGTAAAGCGATTAATAATGCCAATGATATGAAATTTCAGAATAGAGTTCTGGGAAATTATAGCCTCCATATTACTTATGTTCCATAAGTCTATGTCCAAAAACAACACAAAGATAAGATTGTTTGTATGGGGTTTTCACCTTTGTTTACCTACAACATGTAGGTAGGCATTGTGAATGATAGTTGACGTACAGCTTATAGCGTAGCCCATATTATTTTTAAACAGCTCTTCAAATATTTATTGTTTATAACACACATATTTTTTTGTATTTTTATTTAAACAAAGGCAAAGAACGAATGAACGAAAAAATGAAAGAATAAAAAATAAAAGCAATAAAAAAAATCAATCCATCATTATACGAAATTAATATTCATATTGATATACTTATACTTGCTATACATACATACATACATGTGTATACAGTGTGTACGAGTAAGTATTATTTAATAATATGCACGTGATATCACATTTTTATTATAAAAAAAAAATATTTTGTTTGTTTTGTTTTGTTTTCATTTATAGGATTTCTATTGAAATTTAGTTATTGATTGTAAATTATTGTTGTATAGATAAGGCCATCAGAATGTCTGATAATCTATTTTAAGTCTCAAAAATAAATAAAAAAAAAAGAAAAGAACATTCGATCAAGCCATACAAAAAAGCAAACTGCATAATATGTTTGCGAGTTATTTGTTTGACAGCTTTCTTTCCTCCTTAATTTTCACTTTTGGTTCAGGTTGTCTCACCAAAATCCTTGTAGCTTGGTTTTGTTGATACTCTGTAAACGTTTAGACTCGTCCAGAGTCTACTTTGCTTCCGAAAGAAATTTTTACCAAATGGAAAAACAGGCCATGAGATTTTTGAATTAGTTCAAGTGAAATCTATTTATCTCACTGCCTTCGGTTCAAACTATCTATTAATCTAGCTTCTTAACAATTCAAGCCGATCTTACGCAATGTTTTTACTTGACGTTTTCCATTATTTGTTTGACATTTTCATTTACAGCTCTTCTAAGCTAAAATCACCATAACAAAAGCGACTAAAATTGGGATTGGTTTCTTGTTACAGTATTGGAATTCCTAACCCTCTTCATATTTTCCTTTATCGATAAAAAGGTCTAAAATCTAGCATATTTGTTCCTTGATGGTGGCTATTTTTATTATTATTTGGGATCCGTCACTTATTGGGTTTAATTGGGGACACCTTAGGCTACAATTTGTATATAGTGGGATATCTGAAGCAAGTCCATTTTTTCACAATATCTATCATCCTACCCAGATATTGTTCAAAGAAAAAAAGTGTTTTTTTGTTTAAGATTTTGAATTTTCAAAAGAAATTTCGTATTAGCCGAACAGATGTTCCACTCAGGAACGTATGGAGCATAATTTCTAAGGAATGGAATAGTATATTTGGGTCCTTTCTTCCTCGAGTATTTGTTTTTATTTTCTGTTAACCACTTAACATTGCTGTGTTAAAATTTTTGGTTCTTGTCTTTGCTAATTAAATTCGAATTTATCTTCACACACATGACAAGTCACAGTGTCTAGAAGTCGCCGCAGTCTAGTAGGCAGTGTGTTGGCTTCGGCCATTTCCTCTCGGTAGATTTTTGGTAAAAACGCTGAGAGTAAATAAAAATTGCTAGGAAAAGTTTCGCCAGAATAAATCTGTCGTTCGGATAAAATAAACATACAAAACATAAGTGGTATGGGAAACTAGATCGTAATCCTGACTAAATGGTTGTAATGACCATATGTGTCTGTATTTATGACATCTGACAAGTCAGTTCAAAGGAGAATTTGTAAAATTTTCAGCGTAATTTTTCATAAAATTCTGCAGTGATCTAGATTATAACTTTCACTTGCAGCTTTACTTGTTTCACACAATTTATCTGAAGCATTACGTGCAGGCATTTAACACAATATAACCACCGATCACCTATTTAATTGGGATATACTATAAGTACTCAATTATTAATCAAATATTTACACCACAGCAGAAAAAAAAAACGCACAAATGATACACGGTATACCGTCGTACATTGTTATCGATTACACTCAATACAAATTCATCATCTCTTTACATCGGTCGTTGTTATATGTTTAGATACTTAAATCACCACACAGACACAATACACACTGCAATACACTACTTTGCAATACTTGACTTATAACAACGTTAACAAATACAAAGATATCATACAGTCATATGTATTGAGTCATTCATCAAAAACTTGCTTTCTTTGAATTTAGATATCAACGAAATTTTTAATTCGTTTAAAGGACCATTAGATTCCATTTTGTATGGAACATAACATCATAAAAATTTCGGGCCACATTTCTCTGGGTGGAGCGCATTTGATATTTCCAACTTTCCATAAATGTGGCACATAAGTCAGACTGAATTTGTCCAATGGCATGGGCTATGTCAGATTTGAGGATCACTTTTTTTGTGGATTATTCGCATGTACCTGACACTTAAGAAAACCCCACAAGAGGAGGTCTAACGGGGTTAAATCACATGATCTCAGTGGCCAGCTTACATCAACTTTACGTCGGTTGACCATGCCCTCAAATCGTTTGCTCAGAATATCTATTGTGGCAAGCGCCGTCCTGTTGGTGACCATATTATCGAATTCAGGTCAAAAGAAGTTCGTAATCATGGGGGGCTCGGTGACGCCGCCAGCTTTTAATCCACACCAAACTTTAACTTTTTCGGGATGTGTTTTACGTTTTGGATCTCTTGTACATTGGTAACGCCACAAATTAGACAATTTTGAAAATTAGGGTCATTTACCACAACAGTTCCAGAACCCATTTAGCGAACACACGTCGTTGTCTATAAGCGCTCATGGTAATTTTGCAAGACAGACTTAATAAATCACAACTAATTTGACAGATGTAGCTTCAACAGGATGGCAGTTTTCAACTATCCAAGTTCGAAAGTTTTTGTTGAAGGACCCTATATATTCATAAACAAACCGTTAACATAAAATGTAATAAAAAAGAAACAGATTTTTGCAAATGCCACCCCCAGCAATACTGATACAATGAATGAGTTTGTATATGTGAGAGTGGATGGGAGAGAGAGAGAGAGACAGAGAGAGAGAAAAAAATAAAGCAAAGGCGGCAAGTGTACATAAGTCATCTGTCAATCACAATAGAAGTGTTGTTTTCAATCAATGCAATACTGTAACAACATTGACTGTTTTTGAACAACAACAACAACAACAAATAAAAGAAAATGAAAACATTTACAAAAAATATTTATAATCAATGTAAACAATCTTGTGCTGTGTAATATTCGTTAACAAAAGGTTGTGAGGTTTAAACAAAAAGGAAACATTTTATATGCAAATGTTGTCATAGAGACATGCAAGGATAAATGATGAAATGTAAGGATTTCAATTCATACTGGATGACACTTACATTGTGTATGCATTTATTAGAAGTTCTTTTAAAGGTTAAAGATGTTTAAGTCGTTTACAATTCGAAATTTCTTTCATTATTTTTTCAATAGATGTTTTAAGTAAAATTGTCCTTAACGTAATATGTAATCGGAATTGTTTCTCCTACTAAGGTGCCGTTAGAGCGAAAATTGTTTGTTAGCTTCATTTGATTGCATGCCAGAAGTGGTTACTAGGAAGTTTTTTATAATAAAACAAAAGTTCAAACCAAACTTCTTAAAATATGAACAATGTTTATGGGTCTGACACTGTAACAGCAAATTAAGAAATCCATCTTAATAAAGGCTTACGAAAATTCGTTTTTAACTTGTTTGGATTATTATACATACATACATAATTGGTGATTACAACCCTTCAGTCAGGATTACGAACTAGCTTTTCATACCACTTATGTTGTGTATGCGGGCGGCACCTACAGTTTAAAGTCGACTCCGAACGACCGATTTTTGACAAACCTTTCATGGCAATTTTATTTAATCTCAGAGTCTTTGCCAGAAATCTGCTGAGAGGAAGTCGCCTTAGAAATATTTTTTATATTTCATTTTGTTGAAGATATCTGACCTGGAGTTTGTACTCTGGCCTCACGTCTAATAAGGCAACACACTACCTACTAACCGCGCGGCACGTTGCAGACTGTAATTGGCCGTAGACTTATATGGTCCTGTGCAGCCACCGTTGCTTGTAATAAAGCTCACTGGAGAGTAAATTGTTGTTGAAATGTTCCATGTTAAATTTCATGGCTTTAGTTTTGGATAAATTTATCCTGCGATCATATAGTGCCCCTTCAGTCTTCAATTCGTTCAGTTTCGACTGCATCACTTTATAAATAAGCAGAAGTAAATTTGCATTTTATTCGAAAATTTCGTTTCATTGAAATTTCGTGTTTTTTAACGCATCTTAGTGCAGCATTTCTTTCGTTGGGGGCATCAGAGCCTTTTTCTATGTTGCTTAACAATAATATTGTTATTATTATTGTACGAATGTCGTCGAAGGAATATATTTTCATACTTCATTGTGTTAGAAATGACCTGGGGTTTGAACCTGGCCGCACGTCTAATAAGCCAACACACTACGCCTACATCCAGCTTTCTTCAAATTGTTGACAACAGTTTTATGTTGAATGTCTAGCGATTCAACAACATCCACGCTACTTATTTACCAGTTTTTACAATTTCTTCCATGCTTTGATCCGCTTCTTTAGTTATTAGTTGATCGCAGCGATTCCCTAAGTTATAGTAATGAAAAGAAATTTTGAGCAAAACTTTAATATTTCATATTTGTTTCCTATAATCCAAAGCCAAAGACCTTACTTTGATGCAAACTCCATGGTTTCATGCTAAAAAGCATGAAATCACTGCAACCTTCAGATTAAATTTTTTTTTTTTTTTTGAAAATGTTTATTTATTATTATTGTTTCCACGAGTGTACTCGTTTCGTATAAAGTCGATAAAAACAATCAAAAGCTAATTGGTTAAAAATAACTTTAAAACATTTTTTCTTTATTATTTTTAATACAACAAATATAAATGAGAACACATGTGCCAACCCAACCTACTTTTATATCGTTTATTTATTTTCTCGGTTTTTTCCCACGTACTGTCATACAGGAAGCCGCAAGACATTAAAAAAAATTAGAATTAAATAGGCCTGATTTCTTAAAAAAATAACCACTCAACAATGCCAATGTGTTTTATAAATATTAACATGAAATGATGCTAAAAACAATTTATTTTATTAAATTATTTTTAAAGAAAAGTAGGTTTCATTTTTTAACTCTTTTTTATATTTAAATACCAAATAAAAGATTAAAGCACTTAGATCAGCGCTTATTCATCAGTAGGGGAATATAATGTACTTATTGGAACATTTTGACAACACAGTCTCTTTCTGCTCTCTCCACTTTGTTAATTGCCATATTTGTTTATCTTTTACTGCATGCAAGATATATCCTTGTTTTGAAGCTCTCCTTTTAATGCTGAATAAACCGTTAAATATCGTTGTTTAGTAAGAAAAAGTTTAGTAAACTTTTTCTAGTTTACTACATGGACTTACATGCATGCATGCATACATTCATTCTCATTTTTTGT